>PVIU01012520.1:0-60155 GCA_004026605.1 Ondatra zibethicus | reverse complement strand
TCGGTGGCCCGCAGTGGCCCTCAGTCCCTGGCTCAAACCTCAAGCAGAATCAGCCCCTGAGTCCTTTCCCTGGAGCCTCCTTGACTGGACCTTTGCTCAGAGAAAGGAAGAGCTGCCCTCAAAGCCCACGTGTGCTGGCTACTAGGCAGCCTAACTCCTCACGGTGTCTAGTACCCAAGAGACACCAGCCTGGGGCTCCATCCATTTCTGTCACCGCATCCCGGGTTCATTCTGAGACACCATTATGGCAATGCGTTATTATGCAATTATCTCCTGCATTCTAAAATACTGGAACTATTGCTGGACCTGACAGCCCAGTTAACAATACACCTTGAGGTCACTTAAGACTGGTATCCTACTGTGTAGTGCGCCTGTTGTTTCACCTGCCTTTAAGAGAACAATGTATCAGCCAACCTTCCTTGCCTCGGATTTCTCCTGTAATCAGTTTTTACAGTCTAAGTTAACACATAGCTCTAACCCTAAATATATGCTCTCGCCACCCCGGCCCCTGAGGAACACACGTATGTGTGCATGTTAAGGTCATAAATGCTGGAAGCAGCAAATCAGTTGAAAGCACCCTCATAAAACAAGTATCTGTCATAAACGCTGGAAACAGCATATAGATATTACTTGATACATGAATATTTGTCTTTCTTTTTTTAAAAGATTTATTTATGTATTTATATTATGTATTATGTATACAATATTCCTCTTGCATGTACACCTCTATGCCAGAAGAGGGCACCAAACCTCATTACAGATGGTTGTGAGCCACCATGTGGTTGCTGGGAATTGAACTCAGGACCTCTGGAAGAACAGCCAGTGTTCTTAACCTCTGAGCCATCTCTCCAACCCAAATGTTTGTCTTTCTTAGTGCTGCTGGGTTAGTTGGAGTCGGAAAAGTTCGATCCTTTGTAAAACTCTGTTAAAGATTTCTGTGCTGGATTCCTCATTCCTTCTGCCCCGTCCAGTAAAAGAGAGAGCAAAGCCGTTTGTTAGAAACAGATGAGATACTTGACATTATGCAGGCACAGGGACACAGATCCAGAGACCCAGATGCTTGTTGGTGACTCAGGTTTGTCACTAATTTAACTGATGCATATCATCTTTTCTTAGTCCTTTCTGATCTCTTCACCCACACCCCAAGAATATGCCCAGTTGTCCCAACCTAAAGCCTTCGAGGATTCAGCGCAGCCCAGTGAGCCCAGTGATGGAGGGAGACTTGCTCCGGGAGGCAGGGGCACATCCCCTTCAGAAGAGAGTTCAGGCGAAGGAGATCTTGATAGTATCTACCAGGTGGCTTCATGTGGCTGGCCTGGGGTCAGGGAGCCTTGGCCACTGTCTTCTCACTGTGGCTCAGAGGCGGGACCACATCAACCCAGCCTCTCTGGAGAAGCAGCTCAGCCTTTACCCAATTTCTGAATGTGGTCACTTTGCCTGTGCACAACTTACAGACTGTACATGGGGGAGCCTGCCAGTCTCATGGGCCAGCAACCTCCCCCTCATCAGGTGAATGTCCATTTGCACACTCCACGTGCCGGGCTGACAATGTTCCTGTCAGTGGAGGCTCCCTTCAGTGGATCTGAGAGAGCAGTTCCCGAAGCTGAGGCCTGCTGCACCGTGGCCTGCACATCATGGCCAATGCCATTGGCAAGCCATGTGCTCAGGTTTCTCCTGGAGATATCCTCAGCACCTACCTCCAGCTTCAAGGACTCCTTCCATCTCTAAAGGAGAGTTCTTCTCAATGTGGCGGCCTTTCTCCCCAGCCTCCCATCCCCGCGGGGAGGCCCGCTGTCCGCTACAGATGTAAGTGCAGACACACAGTCATGGCCGGCTACAGAGGCTTCTAATATGTATCTCATACTGTAGACGCCATTTGTGGGGATCTACTTAAAGAAATTCTGGTGTGGGTACAAACGTATTAAACTAGGTTGGTTATAGGATCATAATGTGTTTGGATGTGTGTGGCATGCACACTTGTGTGTTAGTGGAAAGCTTTCAAGATGTCCATTCACAGAAAAATGGTTCAGTTTTTTAAGGGCCACACACACTATGGATTTCTATACAGCTGATTTAAAGCTTTTCAAGCCATCTTAGTGGGGAGCAGAGAGGGAGGACAAGGAGAGGGATCTGATCCTGTGCAGGTTTTAAACAACGCTAGGACCTTAATGCCTGAGCGTTCAAACCCTGGAAAGCCAAAGGCTACTGGACGTGTTGGGAGAACACCCAAGATGACCAGAAATCAGAAGCAGGCAAATCAAAACAACCACAAAAGCTCCTTCAATTTTGGTTTGTCCAAAAGTAAGAATAGCAGCCACAATAGGACATTTATACCAAACACCCCTCTCCAAGGTTCAGGGACATTTGGAGAAAGAGGCAGGAAGATAGTACACATCTGGGGAGGACCAGAATAAAGCAGGGGCTTCTGGACAAGTCAGGACCTCGAACTCACAGTGCTCTGGCTGCCTGGACAAAACCAAGCCAGTCAACA
This sequence comes from Ondatra zibethicus, assembly GCA_004026605.1. NCBI lineage: Eukaryota > Metazoa > Chordata > Mammalia > Rodentia > Cricetidae > Ondatra > Ondatra zibethicus. The sequence goes on along the minus strand of PVIU01012520.1, from coordinate 57,664 downwards.
AGACAGTGCAGGGAGGGAGGAGCTCACAAGCCCCACCTGGAGCTGAGGCAGCACTCATAGCTGATGGCTATTAGGGAAAGGAGAGTGGGGATTAAGACCATTGCTCCTGGTAAGTTGACCATGCTCCACAAGATGGCTCCACACTCAGGAGATTGTGGAATACAGTAATTGGACCCAGTAGGCTGAGAAGGAGGAAGAGGGAGGAGGAGGTAGTAGCATGAAGTTAGAGAAGGAGAGGATTCAGGAGTTGAAAGAGACTGGGTGAGTAGAATCAAAATACATTGTATACATGTTTGAAATTCTCGAAGAAAAATATGTATTTTAAAAACTTAAGAGTAGGAAAATACAGGGCCGGGTGTGGTAGCATGTCTTTAATCCTAGCACTCAGGAGGCAGCAGCAAGTAGATCTTCATAAGTTCGAGGCCAGCCTGGTCTACATAGGGAGTTCCAAAATATCCAGGGCTCTCTCTATGTGTGTGTGTGTGTGTGTGTGTGTGTGTGTGTGTGTGTGTGTGTGTGCGTGTGTGTGTATACATACATATATGTGTCTATACATGTATATGTATATACGAATATACATGTATATACGTGTGTGAACATATGTATGTGTGTGTGCATACATGGTGTGCATGTCCTTGAAGGTGGGAAGGAAGCAGGTGAGTGTGACAGAATGCTGTCCCTGAGTGCTGACTCAGACAGACACCTTCATGTCTTGGACCCCGGTGCTCTGCTCCTGAGCAGGCAGACATCTCAGAGATTCTTTTCTGCGGGTGAATACGGAAATCTGCACACGGAGCCTTATAGTGGTGTTTTTTGTGGTGGCGAGGGTGGATGAGTGGAGTCACCTAAGCCTTTTTTCCTGGAGGAGAACATTAAGAGGGAGCAGCCACACACCGGGAGAGTTATGCTACAGTGCCAGGAGAATGTGTAAGCTTAAAACACAAGGCTTCTTTTTCTTCCCTCCTGAAAAGTTCCCGTAAAAGCCAGTAGGTGGTGCCAAACCAGGCCAGGAAGGGTGTGTGCCACAGCAACCAATTGCAGGGAGAGTCTTCTCCACAGTATCTGGAGTGGGCGCCTACACCCCACCCCTAGGGTCCCTAGACCGGCCTTAACAGGACTGTAATAACAGCAGGGGACTGATCAAGTCAACCGCAAAGACAGAAGGAGCCAGCTTTCTCAGCGCCAGATAAAAGAGCGACTTAAATAGGAAAAAGGAAACGGTAAGAGGATGGGGCTCAGTGGGTAGAGTGCTTCCCAGCATGCAGAAAGCCCTGGCATCAATCCCCAGCACTGTATGAACTGGGTGTGGGGGCTCAGGCTTGTAATCCCAGCACTTGGGAGATGGAAGCAGGAGGGTCAGAATTCCAAGATCATCCTTGACTATATTATATAATATGGGGTCATTGTGGGCTACATAAAGACCTGTCTCAGAAATAAAGGAAAGAGGGTGTCAAATGCCTTTCATCTCAGCACTCAGACAGAGAGGGAGGTGGATCTATACAATAAGTTCCAGGGCAGTTAGAGCTACCTAGTGAGACCCTGTCTAAAGGATTCCTCCTTTAGAGGGGGAGGAGGAGAAGGGGGTAGGAAAAGGGGGAGGGAGGGAGGGAGGGAGGGAGAAGAAGAGGAGAGGAGGAGAAGGAATTGCAGGACACTCTGACAGGTCCTTTGGTTAGTTCTAGGGGCGAGTTTATGGATCTCAATAAATGAAACAGAATGCGTGAATAGACTCGCTTGTACCTGCGCTCCCCAGCAGTGTGGCCAAAACAAAAACCCAGACACTGCCTTCTGAATCTGCTACATTAGAGAACCAAGATTCCTCGGGGAAACAGAATTGGCTGAGTCAAAACTGTAGCACAGAAAGCCACATGAGAAGCGTGAATTTTCTGCTAGAAAATGAGAAATACCGAGAATGCTAGAGACTGGACAGAGGAAACGGTTTATTTTTCTTTGGTGCTGGGGAAGAAACCTGGAGCCTCACACATGCCAGGCAAGCTTTTACCAGTGCAGCACAGCCTGGCCCCAGGGTTCCTTTTCTTGGTGATGATAATGTTCTCAAACTGCTCAGAGGGTGGCTACGGGATCCTGAGAGTTTGCTGAAATCCACTGAATGGTGAGCTTTACCCAAGCCAGTGATGTGATAAGTAACTCAGACCCCAATAAAGCTGTCCCCCAAAGAAGGACTGAAAACAACCTTAGGGGACTGCAACATTGAAGAGAATTAAATAAATAGTGACGATAACTAGTAATCCATTTTAGCACAGCAGGAATCCATTTGATCATGTAGCCTCAAAACTCTCCCTGTAAGATGCCAATTAATCACGGAGCGAAAAAGTAAGTTTAAGGAGAAAGTCTGTATCCCATTTCACTCTGGTGCTGCGGTGAAGCACCCTGGAAAAGAAGACAGCTTGGGGGGGAAGTGTTTATTCAGCTCACAGATCCAGGACACAATTCATCGTTGTGGAGAAGCCATGGCAGGAACTGGGAGCAGCCAGCCACATCACATCCATGGTCCAGGAGCTGAGAGCGGGTAGTTGCACGTGCCTTTAGTCCCAGCACTGAGGAGGCATTGGCAGGTGGAGCTCTCTGAGTTCGAGGCCAGCAGGGTCTACAGAGCGAGTTCCAGGACAGTCAGGACTGTTTCTTGGGAGAAACCCTGTCTTGGAAAAAAAAAAAGCACAAAAAAAGAGCAGAGAGAAATACATGCAACATGCGACTGTTCAGTTCACTCTCTCCACTCGTGTAGGATTCTAGACCTGAGACCAGGGAATGGTGCCACCCGTAGTAGGCTGGGTCTTCCCACAGCAGTTGTCATAATCAAGACAATCCCCAGCCAGCAAGCTGCCAGATCTCTCTCACTGAGTCTCCTTCCAGGTGATTCTAGATTGGGTCGAGCTGACAATCAAAACCGTCCCCCTCAACAAATGCCATCTCTCTCCAACAAGCAGGTGGTTTCTCCAATAAGAGTAAATCACAATCACATGCCTCTGAGAGGATGCGATGAGCCCTCAGAGTGACTTCTCAGATGTCCTCACCACAGGTATACAATCTGAGTTGGCAAATCCACATTGAGGGACATTCTACGGGACAACTGGCCTTGAAGGTCAGGCAAAGGCTGTCTTTAGTTTCCCCAAACCGAAAGGGATCAGAAAGAAACAACAACCAAATACAAAACCTAAGAACCTGGATCCATAAATGAGGAGCACTCCAGGACACTGGTGAGGTTTCACAGAGCTGAGGACTCAGGGACAGGCAGGTTTCCTGATTTTAGTGACTGCATTGTGACCCCCAAGAGAATGCCTTTGCTCATTAGGATGTAAAATAAAGCGTTGTGACAGCAATTTATGCACAAGTAGGCCAGGATAAGAGTTCTTTGTATAGTTCTTTTCTGCATCTGGTTACTTAAACTAAAACAGGCAGCTGAGGCAGGAAAATCATGAATTTTCAGGCTAATCTGAGCTATGTAGTGAGTCCCTGCCTCAAAAATCAATTAGTTAATTAATTAGAAATCTAAAATGCATGCAAAAATCAGGTGTGTCCTTCAAAATTATGTTGCAAAGACAAACAAAAAATGGATATTATTGAGATAGTTGATAAAATGTGAATAGGATGTGGATTCAGTGTTAAAGTGTCCTGATTTTGTTCCCAGCACTGAGGTGGGTGAAATTATCCTCTTACAGGGAAGCACACTGTAACACTGAGGAGCAAGGACACAATGGGTGTCTGCAGTTTGCTCTCAAATACCCACCACACTAACTATAGCCGCATCAAGGGAGAAACGGATAAAACAGCTGAGGTCTGTCTACTATTCTGCTAACTTCCAGAAATTTGAAATTTTAATTTTCTTAAAATCAAAACTAAAATTAAATAAGAAAACTCATTGTCACAATCATAAATTTAGACACACACACAAATATATATATATAGTGGGAACAGAGATAGATACACTAAACATAGTGGTTTGGGAGGGGAGACCGGGAGGAATACTCTAAAAGAGACTATTTATTTTATTATTATTATTAAATCATTATCATCATTATTATTAAGACTAGAGAGGCCATCAGACAGAACAACTCTCAGTTTTCTTTCTTCTCTCTCTCTGTCTAGAATATACATATTCCAGGGTAGCTTCAAATTCAATCTGTGACCAATAGTGCTCTAACCCCCCAGCGCCAACCCCCTGCCCCCAGTGCTAGATGACACCACCAAGCCGCAGGAGAGTAACTGGGGTAATAAGAAACTAATAGCTTGGACACACACATGGTTCCCGCAGCCAGGATTAACTTAGACACACACATGGTTACTGCAGCCAAGCTTAGCTTAGACACACACATGGTTCCTGCAGCTGGTCCGGTCCTGAAGCAAAGACAGACTACTTCTTCACACTTCTGTCTAGTTAGGTATGCATCTCTGCTGCGTCCTGATTTTAAAATTAATCTTACAACACGTGCATAGTCTCATTATGATAAAATTCAAATGCTGTATACAATGCTTAAATTATTTACACTGTGGCCAGGAGAGGGGTGCACATGTGACACCCCAGGATTGGATGGTACAGGCAAGAGAATCAAGAGTTCCAGGTCAACCTGACTCCAGACTGTGCCTCAAGAAAGAACTAAACTAAAAATGTGTCAGGGTGGCTCAGGGAAGGAACTGTTTCTTAGAAGACAGTTCCCAAGAAGGAAATGTCTCTTTCAAAACCCAAACCACAGTAATCATGTAATCCAATGATACTCTAATCTTCTCAGACCCTACAAATGCCTGGGATGAGGAGGTCTATTTCCTAGTCCCTTGACCAAGATGGCCAGGGGGTGGCCTTCCCTGGCTTTCCCACCTGTGCTCTGAGATACGTCCACTGCTATAGAGTGTCCCTCCGCAAACCCCAGAGCCAAGAGGTCTGTGCTGGCCAAGCTCCCCGGGTGGGCTCTGGTTCTCTCCACTCCAGCAGCCTGTTTTCTAGGTTTTCCAGGATCAGCAGCAGCGTTCACCTCCCAGATGGGAGAGAGAGCTCCTCACAAGCTTCAGCTGCTGCCTCTTCATCTTCTATAGAAGTCTCTCCACCTGTGCTCTGTCCAGGACCACCCCTGGATAGGTTCGGGAGTGCAGTGCGGAGGGCGGGTTAGAAAGGGGACACAGTATTGGTGTCTGGGATCCCGATTTTTGCCAAATAAATTCCAAAGTAAACGCCTCTGCTGGCCACTTTAGAAAGTAGGTCCATGGTGGGTTCTCCACAGTTGAGATTTCTCCGTGCTGTTGAGCCTGTAAAATAATGGTCCGAAGATTCTGGGCGGAGAGGGCTGCAGACAGGAAGGCTTTGTTTGTGAGCTGTTTCAGCGCTGGCTAGCTGACTGCCCCGGTTGTGACAGCAGTTCCACAAAGTAGAACAGGATATTAACCGGTGTTGAAAGGAAGACTCTTGGGGCCACTTACTGATTTGTGGGCTAACCTAGGAAAACCCAAAATCAGACACCTGACGTGGGACACCTAGTATAACCCTAGTAAGGACTAAAAGTTCAAGGTAGTAATAAACCGGAAGACAGCCTAGGCCACGGGGACCTTGCCTCCAAAACATAAGGACAGAGAAATGACTCCGCGGGTAAAGGCTCGTGCAGCCAATAAAGCTAATGACTGGAAGCATCCCCAGAACCCACGTAGTAGGACAGAACTCCTTCCTGAAAGTTGTCCTCTGACTCCGGGCTTGCAGGTGTGCATAAATGTACACACATAATAAACAGGTGGAATTTTAAGAAAACTAGTTAAGGAGGCTAGAGGGATGACTCAGAGGTTAAGAGCCCTACTCTTTGGCTCCAGTTATAGGAATCCGATGCCCTCTTCTGTCGTCCACCAGTATCTGCACGGGAGTATGCCTGTGCCCTGTGCGCAAACACATACACACACACACACACACACACACACACACACAGAGAGAGAGAGAGAGAGAGAGAGAGAGAGACCCATAATAAAACGAATCCTTTAAAATATTAGTTTGTTTTTTAAAAAGAAAGGACTACATACAAAATGGCACATTCATGGTAAATTTATTCAAAAATTAGGGATGGGGGCCAGAAGAGCAGGGGTAGAGCGGCGGTGGGAGGCTCTCCTTCCTTCAGCCCAACTATTTCTGGGGCTGCCCCTGGAACGCTATGGGCCCTGCTAGCATCTGTGAGAGGAAGCCTGCTTCCTTTGAACAGCTAAAGAATGAAGAGATTCAGCCCTGGGCGCTTTTCCAGTGGAACTGGGAACCCGGAAGGGCATTTGCATTGTGTCTCAGGGTCAAGCCACATCCACTAACTGCGCTCGAGGACCGAGCGGGTCCTTCTGGAGCCACCTCTCTTCACCGATTTCGAGTCTGCAGCCTGCAAGTCCGCGCCAGTACCCAGGGCCTGCAGGGAAGGCGTATTCAGAAGAGATCGCCGGAGGAGCCGCCCCGCACTAGGGTTGCAGTGCTGGAGCTGGGCGCTCCACACGCAGGAACCCAGATCCCCTTGGCGCCACACCCCAGGCCTCTCCAAAGCCACCTCCGCTCTCCTTTGCTCCCTGCCACCTGGGTCTCAGTCCTCAGAGCACAGGAAATGTAAAATTTCTCTCCTGCGGGAGTTTACTTGGTCTTTCTCCAAAAAGTTAGCCCGAACGGGATCCAGACCCGCCGGATTTCAACAAAAAACAAGTTCACCCGCGCACCCCATTCCCCAGTCCAGCGCGGGAGGGAAAGCAGAAAAGAAGGCGGAGGCCAGAGCTGGCTGTGGCATCGTGGAGACGAGGCCATCTCCACCTGGAGACACGGACGATTCATCCCCCGCACCGGCAGCATTGTGGACTTTTCTAAGGTCGCCAGCAAGGCCAGGATTCCGAATTCCACGCTATCGCCACGTTTGCACCCCATGGGAACTTAGGGACTTTTAGAGGATAAAAGGAGGAATGCCCACGACCCTACAAACGCTCGGGGCTCGGAATCACGCAAGCATTTCTCTCTGAAAGAGAAGACGCCGCGCCGCCGCGGAGTCTCAGCTCCTCCCAGCTCTCGCTCGGTACCACAGAGTGAGGAATGCGATTATTTTAGACTGTGTCTCATAAGCTCTCCTCCCCATTTGATCCACAAGGCCTCTGATGCCGGGAGGAGGAAACGATTCTTGAGAAGTCAATTTTATCAGTGTGAGTCGATATGTTTATCCGGCCAGAAAGATAAGAGATACTATTAAAAAGAAGACGCGGGACATGGTAAGTCACGCCTGTGACCTCAGCATTCGACAGGCTGGGGCAGGAGGAAGGCCACAAGCTGGAGGCCAACCTGGGCTACTGAGCATTTCAAACAGAAAGAAGGGAGAAAAAGAGAAAAAGTTAAAATGTAAAAGAATAGGGAAATTTGTCCTTCAAACTGGTCACACGCTCAACTAGGGAACTCTAATAGGGTCCTGTAATCGTCACGGAGGAGCGTGGAGTCCCCTCTCCCTCTGGTCCCTGACTAAGCAGCGGCCAGGCCTGTGCGGATCCCTGCGGATTCCCCGAGCCAGCCTCTGCCAAGGACCTTGACCTAGTAGGGACTTGGTCGCCACGCTTAGCTCCCCCTGACCTGCTTTTGAACCCGCTAATCCCACCCCAACTCTTTCCCCCGACGTTCGCTCAAAGCGATAATTCCCGCTGGCCCCGCAACCCCCACTCCCTCTCGGGCACCACCAGGGCTCCACACTGGGTCCCCGATTCAGGCCCGAGCTCCCCACCAGATCAAACGGCCTCAGCTACAAACACCTCTCCTCTTGGCTCCCCTTAATTTAATTCGTTTCTTAAAATAATAGCAACACAAATATCAGTCTTTAACGGCAACGAATCTGGCAAACTGGTGGTGCGGTGGAGCAGTGGTCGCCGCCCTGGTTGTCTGGAAAGGGTAAGCCGGAAACTGGTGTCCGTCAAAGCCAAAAAGGCTGGAAGAACCGCAGACCCAGGGCAGACCCACTGAGGTTTTGAGGGAGTTTTACATCTGAGATGGGGCAAGAACTCAAATCCTAGAGATGGGGCCTGAGTCTGTAGGGACTCTTAATCTGCCAAATTCTTATAATTCTTCCTATCTAGAGTCTTTTCAAAGATGTATGTTTCCCTCTGTAAAAATTAAAACTGGTTGTTATTTTACTCGTTGGTGAAATTAGTCCACACCTGCACACCCGCCCAAGCTGTGGGTCTACAAGTTTGCTGGAAGTTGTTAGTTTTGTTCTGTAGCTGAACAGTGCTGAGGCGAGGCGCTTCCTTCCTGGTCCTCAGGGCTAGGCTGTGCAAATATATCTTCCGATGCTGTTCCGCTGAAAACCCGAGCGTGAACCCTGCGCCTGCCTGGTGCACATCTGTGAACCACCTGGTGGGGTTGCCCAACCAGGACTTCTGAGATCCCCAGTCTTGGCTTGCATCACATAATATATTTGACTGTGCAGGGCAAACCGGCGATCTCCAGAGATCTGTCTATAGATCTGTCTGTCTATCTGTCTGTAGAGGGATTTGAGTCTTTGGCTCCCAAAGGTGACCGACTGATGAAGGTTATTCTGGAACATACAGCTATTCCGGGAGAACTGAGAAAGCTCTTAGAGGCATCTTAGAAAGTCCTGAAGCTACAACCTGCAGTGGGAGGCTCAGCCAATGGCTGGCATCTTCAGACAATCCCAGGAGGCTCCACCACCAGCTGAGGGCTGTTCTTAACTCCACATCTTGGAAGTCATTTCCCAGAGACAAGACTATGGAGCTCGTGCAAAATATCCTCTGTGCTCAATCCCCTAAGGGCAGATGCAGTGGGAAGCCCACATCACCCCAGGCTAGGATTCTTTAGAAATTTCCCAGCCATAGGCCAGGGAGCAGAGAGGCCTCAGGTTCTCCTTGAAGCAATGGGGATTCTGGATCCTCAGTGCTGAAGACATGGAAGAGGATGGTTGGTGGCCTTAAACAGGCAGCGTTCCTGCCATGTGGAAGGCATAGTAGCCAGAGAGGAAATTATATCTGTTACTCTTGATAAACACTAGAAGCAAAATCTTTCTGCAAGCCCACTAGAATCAAGTACTTTTAAAATGCTGTTTTATTGGATTCATTCAACCAGCGACAGACCACAAATTTAAAGGCACAGAAGGCCACAAAGGCCACTGGTACTGACTGTCTTTAGGCTCCTCCTCAAAGGTAGACAGGGAAGTAGTATGGGCAGGTTATGCTGGGCTCCAGTAGGCACCTGGAAATTCTAGCCTTGAGGACTGTTACCTGCTAGAGGGCAGCTCCACCCCAGCTTCTCCCAGCAGAAGACTGCAGGCTAGCCATCTCCCACAGTGCTCTTCCCCGGGGCCAGCGAAAGGCTACAGGGTTGGTGGACAGCTGGAGCATCTGGAGCATCGCTGGCTTGGAAATGTCTCAAATCTGGCTTCCAGGAAAACACCGGATTAGAATTACAAACAAGGAAAGATGGGCTGTGGTTGTGCCAGGTCCCCAGGTTGGATGCCTAAGAACAGGGTTCTAGTTTGGGCTTCATATTTAATGGCCCTTTGGAGAAGCAGAAGCTTAAACTATACCTGCTGATGTGCTGACCGGGGGCCAGGGTGGCCAGTTGAGCTCCTTCTGTACCCAGGACAAACACAGGGGCAGCTGAGGTCATGGGAGAAACTTTCCCCAACCCTCCTTGGCTACCATAACCTCCTCTGGTGGAGGAGGAGGGGACCATCAGGGGCTAATGCTGTGTGCCTGGCTTGACACCTGAATAATACAAGCATCTGTTTTCTCTGGTACCAATGACTGCAGGCATGGGAACAAGTGGTCTACTAGGTTAATTTACTATGATAACAATTCCAGGGGGTGGAGCTAATATTTTCATTAGATAGATGGGGACATGCTGGCACAGAAGCTAAGCAACCCATCAGTTGGTGACAGCAAGGATTAGCCAAGACCCACAGTTCTGAGTCATCTCTCCAGGCACCATCATCCATATAAGCCTGCAGCCCCATGATCTCTCCTGATTGGACAGAATTGGGAAGGACGCTTCCAGAAGGTGACTGGGGGCATACATACACCCAGGTGACCAGCAATGCTACCCTGAGCCTCTCCTCTGTCTTCTCTCCAGAAATTCCCCCTAGCTGAGCTGCTGACTGGACACCCAGAATCAGTAAGGCTCCACTGGGACACGAAAGAAAATCAGCTACAAAAACACAAAAGCACCTGGCACACAGTGGATGCTAGTTGGCATAAGAAGCAGTGTGCTGCTACACGCTACACACGAATGAACCTTAAAACACACTGAGAGAAAGAAGCCAGCCACAGGGGTTCATACTCCTGCGAAATACCCCAAACAGGCAAATCCACAGTCACAGCTCAGGGGTGAAAGGGAATAGGAGTTTGAGGCTTGAGCTCCCCCTCAAGGTCTCTTGTAGCCCAGGCTACCCTTAAACTTGCTATGAAGCCAAGAATGACTTTGAATTCCTGATCCTCTCCTGTTCATCTCCCAAGAGTTGAGATTACAGATATGGCCACCACACCTGGTTGAGGGGAGGGGTCTGAGAATGGAGCCCAGGGCTTTCTGTTTGCTAGACAAGCACTCTATCTGGGCTGCATCCCTCACCCATGAAAATGCTGTAGTATTTGTGGTGGCAATGACTGCACGTACCGGTGATACCCTCAAATCTACCAAACCGTATACTATAAAATGATAAGCTATGTGATTATTTGAGCTATATCTCAATAAAAGTGCCGACATCACACACACCACTACCACTCTTGTCCCAGTCCTGTGACCCTCAGATGGGAATCACCTGGAGGTTGTCTATGTATGTCTGTGAGGAACTTCTGGATAACCATGTAACTGCAGCTGAACACCAGAGATTTTATTACAGGTGATCTGAATGGGTTCCTACTGAAGAGCCCTTCCCCACCTTTCCCATTCCTTAAAATTCTCTGACGCTGATGCCAAAACCAGAGCCAAAATGAATGCTGCCTGCTCCACACCTGCCTGTCTGGCATGTGGAGGCAGTTAGCAGACCTTGCCTGTCACCATGTGCCCCTCTAGTGTGTCTTTCTTGGAGACCCACAGTCTCCCCAAGGTAGTCTCCGGGCCAGAGACTCAGCAGCTCTGGAAAATTGCAAACTCCTTGCTAGAGCAATGGGTGTTGGCTCATTTTGGAACTCTGGCAGCCTGGCTAGGTATTCTGCAAGAGTTGAATGAATGGACAGAGTGAAGTAGGAGGAAACACCCTGAATATCCTCCAAGAGACAGCTTAGACAAGTCAGAGCCACATCTTGGATCCCAGAGTGTTGGGGGAAAGAATCCAGCAACAACCAACTGATAATTACCTGCCTTGTGGCCTAAAGACTCCTGTAGACAAAGGCCAGCAAGAGCAGAGCATTAGGAAGCAGACTGGAGGTGAGTGCAGAGGTGACAGGTTGGCTGGAATAGTTGATATCCCCTGCTGGGATCAGTAGCCTCAGCAGTGACCTCTCATGCTCACTCACTCCCACTGTCCTACATCACAAGGGTCCAGCTCCTTCAGAACCCGGGTCACAGACACACCTTTATCATCTTGTGTTGCTTAAAATGTATCAGTAGGGGTTAGATGGGATGGTTCAGTGGTTAAGAGCACTTTCTGCTGGTGTAGAGGACCTGGGTTCAATTTCCATCACCCACATGGTTGTTTACAACCATCCATAACTAGTAACTCCAGCTCCAGGGACTCCTACTCCTTCCTCCGACCTCTGCAAGCACCAGGCACACACATGGTGCACAGACATACATGCATACAAAGCACTAAATCTTTTTTAAAAGGTGTGTGTAACTACACATGACAAAGAATGGCATGTTTGACTTTTTAAAAATGTGTCCACAAGCCTGGTTCAATTCAGCAGGAGGCCAGGCACCAGAATGTGAGGCACCATGTCCCCAGCAACTCTCTGCCACCACAAGACCTGCCAGAGAGCTCACTCCCACACCTGCCCTTTCTCTTTCAGCAGGGTTGCTCTGCTCAGGTGCCATCATCTCCCTATGGGAAAGGGATGGGCAGGACAGAGGTCCTCCTGTCCTCAGGCAGCTTCATCAGTACAGAGGTCTGACTCCCAGACGGGAAGCTAGGAAAGGAAATGAGCAGGGTAGACCCTTTCTGTGAGCTCTGCTTATTCTCTGAGCCAGGACTCGGTCTACAAGCAATTTTCCCTGCTCACCCCAAACTCCAAGCTCCCGTAGTGACAAATCTAAGTACTGGATTACCTGAGGACAAAGCAAAAGTTACTCAGGACCTCCCCAGGGATCTTTGGGAGGACTCCCAAACCAGGGAAGAGGCCGGCAGCGAGTGAGCAGGCAAGCTCAGCACACAGTGCTGGAGGATGGAGGGGATGGCCCACCCTGACCTCAGCAAGTAAAAACTGGACTGAGCTGGGTCCACTTCATCGTGTCCTCCTGTCTTCCTTCACCATCTTCATGTCATAATTTTAGGTTTTTCACGACGTTTTCAGAGGGAAAGCTGTTTGTTAATAGAGTGATTGCCTAGCATGCAAGAAACTCTGAGTTTAATTCCCAGCCCTGCATAACCCCAGTATGATGACATCACACCTATAATTCCAGCATTTCAGTGGGGCAGAAAGATCAAAAGTTGATCATAGCTACATAGCTGTGAGTTTGAGGCCAGGTTGTGCTACTTGAGACCCTGATGAGGAAGAGAGGAGAAGAGGGGAAGGAGGAAGAGGAAGAAATGGAGAAAGTGGGAAAAGGAGGAGGAAGAGAGATTCTCAGGGCTGTGGCCAAGTTGAGACTTGAGTGATGCAGCAGGTAGGCGCTGATGACCAGGAGAGTACAGTAAAGTCCAGGCCTCCTGACTCCCTAACTTGTGTGAGAAATACCTTCAACCTCCTGACTCCTCATCAGGTAGAACTCAGGTACACACCATGCTGCAAGCCCTGGGAGCAGAAGGGATCCCCAGAGCCACTCCTTTACAGGTCCTCCCTTCCCAGGACACATTCAGACACTCAGGAGAGCCAACAGCATCCCACCACCCACCACAGACTGTGGCACTCACTGACCAAGTGGCTGTGAGCTAACACTAGTGCATCCAAACTTCCTTTTTCAGGAGAGCACTAAAGAATGCAGTCTCCCTGAGTGGAAGGATGCACTGGCAAGAGACCAGTGGCACCGAAGAACCAATCACCTGAGTGCTCACAGGTCACTAGGGGACCCAGAACAGCCCAAACTTCCAGACCCTGGTTCTCTGCAAAACTCTCCAGGAAGCATGGCTCAGCTCACTAGGGGACTGGCCCTAGAAAAGGCTCATGGGCTAAGACTGACTTCCTTCCATTAGTAAAATGAAGGCTTAAAATCATGAAAAGAAACACAGCTTGTTGGAAGGGTCCAAAAGGTGCCACTCCACTTCTATCGGCATAGAAACAGCTTCATAGGAGGCAGGGGGAGACGCCTGGGCAGAGTGTGAGGTCTAGCGGCCACTAACTTGTTCTTTTGTTTGCGGTTTTTTTTTCTACACTAGCTGTAAGATGTAATTTTAAAAATTGAGAGAGCCGGAGATGAGATAAATGCAGATGGAGCAGGTGAGGTGACCAGTGTCAGGGGCACACCCCCTGTGGGGGGCTGGTGAGAAGTCCTACAGCCCTCCAGAGGCCAAGCTGCGGTGAACCAGTGCAGGGCTGGCCACGTTGGCCCTGATCTCAGCTGAGTCACAGAGCCCGCTTTAACTATTCAAAGCGCTGGTGTTCCTTTTTTTCTTCTCTCCCTCTCTTCCCCCTCCCCCAAACACCCTGTGAACTCCAGGCGCCTACAGTTCGACACACCCGCTCCCCCTCTGCAGGCTCTATCTCGTGCCGGGAAACACTCCTCCGCTATAGTCCTTGGCTTAGAGCGTTCTGATAGTGTCTTCTTCCCTCTCCCACTCTCCCAGTCTTCTTCCCTTTCTTTCTTTCCTAGTATGGACCAGCAGGCATTCTCTCTTTATCCCTTTCCTTTCCTTAGACTCAGTGAGAGTCGCTCTGTCACCGGGTGCGTCTCTGCCAACCTCCCCTTTGGCTAAGGACACCTGGGACTGAACAATACACACAACCATTTTCACACACACAAAACATAGGCCAAGGCTTTGACTGACTCCCCATGCTTACATTCTTGTTCACCCTCACAGGGGTCATGGGGATACTTGTCCCTGACTGATAGTGACAAACACCCTCAACCAGATCTTGGGGCCTCCTGAAGTATCTTGGCTTGAACTCCACCAAGCATTTGGCTCACCCCTAGTACCTGGTTTATCATCCCAGCTCTGCAGGTAGAGGAAGGGAAAGGGCTGGGGTGGGAGAGTGTCCCCTAGCCTTTAGGGAAGGAGCCACGGACCTCGGTCACACAAACACCTTCTCTCTCAACCTCCCCCCCCAAGTCTCTTTAAACCTGAGCCAAATAAAATGAAACTGGTCCCCATACCTCCTGACGCTGTCTATAGAGAAGCTGGACTAGGCAGAAAGTGTAGCCAAAAGGGCACCTGAAAGCGCCAGGCTCACGCCCCAATCTCTGCTCACATTATGGTTCTCATAGCCCGAGACAGTGCCGAGTAAGGGACTGCTCCAAGACAGAAAGAAAGTTGGGGGGTGGGAGGAAGTCGGAACTCTGTCTCATTCTCTAAATGTCAGTCCCGGGAGTAACAACCTCAGAGCTTCTGGAGAGCCTGGCGTTCGCCCCTGGCCGCAAGACCTGGTTGTCTGCCTGTCCAGCTCGGCATTTCCCCTTGGCCAGAGGGAGTGCATTGACCTCCTGAGCTTGTCTGGCCAAACTTCTGGGAGTTCCGCAAGAGGTGGCGTACTGTGAGCCTGAAGGGGGGGGGTGTTGGGAGGAGGACAGGCGCTATGAGCCCTAGGCCTGCACCCCAGTCTCCACTTCCACTCCCAAAGCACCACGTGCCGGATCCCAGCAAACCTCCTCTTTTCTGCAGGGTCGCGCCTGCATTGCCTTCCTCGCACACTGGGTTATCCATCTAGCGGAGTCAGCCTGGACGCTGGGTGCATTTCCCTGTGGATACAGGGGACAGTGAGGAAAGGCGTCTAGAAGGACCGGTGGGGAGAAATAAAGATTAGGAGCGGGTGTGAGGCCATCTTCTGTACATCCGGACGGTCCGGACTCCCGCTACCAGGCTCTAAACAACGCCCCACACTCGGAGGAGCGAGGACACCGGCCCCTCCCCTTCTCTTTCTCTCCTGTCCGTCCTCCTCTTCTCTCCCTCCCCCTTTCCCTCTTCACCTCTTCCCTCCCCCCCCCCATCCCCAATCTCCCGCTGCGCCGCGCCAGCCAGAGTCCCAGAACCCTAGCTGGCACCCAATCGCCGACGGAGGGCGGGGCCCTGAGAGGGGCGGAATCGAAGAAGGAAGGGGCGGGGAGGGGCGGGGAAGGACCTGCTACCCTGAGCTTGGGCTAGCAACCGCCGCGGCCCAGGCAGCAGTGGTGGCGGGCATGGGCGATGGGGGCGCGGAGCGGGACCGCGGCCCCAAGCGCCGGGAGGAGCATGGTGGCCGGAGCGGGCGCCACGGAGACCACGGCGGAGCAGAAGATTTGCGTGCTGACACGGGTAGTGGAAATACGAGGGAGGCTGCCGCGACCTCGGTCTCCAGCCCCGCGGGCTCCAGGGAGAGCGGCGGAGATAGCGAGGGACAGCCCGCGCTGGGTGAGACGGACCACTGCCGCCGCATCCTGGTACGAGGTAAGGGGACAGCTGCGGCTCTGGTTCCTTGGGCTACCATGCTGTCCTGTCCTTCTTGGGGACTCTGACCTCTCTACAGCGTCCATCACTCAGTTCATATACTGGTTCACTCATTCGGCAGTACACCCAGCAAATATTCCGAGTGCCTATTGTGTGCGGGACACTGAGCTGAACGCAGGGGACAAAGCAGGGGCTGGAAGGAGTCCTTGTTTCTCCGCCCAGCAGTTCGTCCTCCTGGGCTGGTCCTCTCTCTCTAGGCCCATCCCGGCGGGTTGCCGTAGTAAGGGATGCTAATCAGTTGGGGAAGCAAGACACCGAGAGCCAGGGCCCTCGCACAGCGGTTCTCAGAGCAAGGGTGTTGAAAGTGTCACGCGCGCTCCGCAGGGACAGGACAGGGAGGAACCCGAGTGGGCAGCTGCTGAAGAAGGCCGGCCCTGCAGGCGGGCGGAGTACTTCCCCGCCTTAGCCCAGCCATGTTTCCCAGCACTGGGCCTTGCGTGGGTTAGTGCCCAGAGAAGGCTCGGTGGGCCGAGGAAGGCTGGCCCGCCGCGGCTGCGCTGCCCCAGTTCCCGATAGCTTGGGCGCCCCATCCGCCTAGACTGGCTGACGCTTTCTTCCTCAGCTCCTCTTGCCGTTGCTCTGTTTCCCAATCCTTTCCCGGCGGGGAACTAACCTTTACAGCACTCTCCTACGACTGCCCGTCCAGACTCAGGCCCCCAGTGTCAACCTCCTGGGTCTGCGCCTCTCCAAGGTAGAATTCTTTCTATTTTTGGGTCCTGCCCTCAGCTGGGCCTGGGACCTGTTGTTCTCCGCCATCCTGGTGTTTCGGATTCGCTCGCTCACTTGGCTTCCCCTAGCTGCCCTTTGGAGCCTCTTCATCCCATGTGCTCATTCTGGAACCCCCAGGCCTCAGGAGGCCACCGGCCATAGCCAATTTCCTCTCTTCTGCCTAGGAGAACCTAGGTTTCTCTCACCTGAGAGAATACCTTGGAGCCAGTGGAGTATAGCTTCCTTAAATCTTTGAGTGGCCCTGAAGATCTGAGATCCAGCTAGGGCAGGGCACAAGGACAGCCTGCCTGAAGGCATAGGAAGCTGTCTTGAATTCAGACAGGGGAAGGGAAAGGGCATAAAGAAACACTCCTGGGAATAGGTGTGGTCACTAGAAGATTGGGCGGCCACTGCCACACTAGGGACCAGCATGGAATTAAGGCAGTCACACTACCAAGATGTGAGGACTTGTTGGTCATTTGGGGTTAAATTAGAATTCCGTTCTGCCATCTGAGAGGTTCTGAGTGTAAGTGAACCACCAGTTGAGTTTCACTGAGGAAATCTACAGGGCTTCCTTCCAGAGATGAAGGCACAGTCTAACATTCCCAGCTCCTAGGGTAAGGTCTCCAGTCCTTGCCAGTGCTGTGCATCAGGCTGCCTAAGAACAGATGTTCCTTCCTGTCAGGATGACTGAGTTCAGAGCCCAAAGACGACCCACCTCCCATGAACCTTTATGTAGAACAAATAAACCTTGTTCATGGGCATCAATGGGATTGTCTCTGAGGCTGACTCTTAAAGTAAAAAGTGGTCCTCTCTCTTCTGGGATAGAACCACTTAAGTCAGGCAGGGACACATATGTGGGGTTGCCCGTACATCTTCAGGGATACACTTTTGTGGTGTACTCCCACAAGGCCGTTCTCTTACATTTGTAAAGTATAATGGAAATATTAACTATGAAGTACAGTTATCCACCTGCCTGCAATGGAAAGCAAATGCAGCCCTCACAAATCCCTCTGCCCCTCCCCCATTTAATGACAAGGATGTTATTACAGGCCTGAAATGCCCCGATGTTGTTTACTGCTAATCCCTTCGAGGCAGGATCACTAGTGTCCCTCACTGCTCAATTACTTGAAGCCCCACCACAGCTAAGGGTGGAGGCTTCCATAAGTGAAGCCAGCCCAATACTGGGGCAGGGAAGACTTCATTGTCCAAAATAAACAGCCCTCCCGCACATCCTTAGCACATTTTACCCTGGTGCCCTGATCCTCTGAAGACATATCGTCCTCCTATCTTCCAAGAAAGCCATTAAAAGGTGCAAGGGAGACGATCTTCTGCCCTGGCTGCTGGGAGGGTAAAGAGGGTAGAGAGTGATTCCACTCTCTCCACATCTTTCCACACTCCCTCCCACCCCTGGTTGTGGGATTGATTGAGAAAGATCTTTAGCCCTGGAAAGTCCAAAGACAGCTGGGGCCAGAGGTGAGCAGCGTTGGTGTCTCATCTCTGGCCTTACTGCCCTCCGGCCTTGGTGATTTCATCTCCAGGGAGCTTGCTAAGCATCCAGGGTGCTGCCAGGACCACAGAAAGTACTCTGCAGAATCTCCATAAATATTTGTTGAAGGAAGGAGTGGGTAGCCCGGGGGTGACCTACAAATCCTGTCTGATGGATGGGGCAGTATGATTCGGTAGTCAAGCCCCTGTTAACTACTGCCGCCCCCGTGGACCCAGGGGCGAGGACTGAGCTCCTGTGGAAAGCCAGCTGTTTAGAGGTGAAGAACAACCAATAAAGGAGAATCAGACCATCTTGCAGAAAAGGAATGGGGTTCTCCTCTGTCCTCTAGGTAACCCTGCTTGGCTAATGTCTCAGATTTCCTCTGAGAATGCAACCAAGATGACAGACCACAGGCTTCCACACAGTGAGGCTTCCTCCAGGACTCCATAGTCTCTAAGGCCCCTAGACATCCGTTGTGCAGGGCCTTTGGCCAAGGAGGGGTAGTGTGGAAGGAACCTTTTGTTTTATCTTGGAAGGGGCTCACCAATGGGGGCAGGCGAGGAATGGGGCCTCCAACCTCTAACCTCACCCTGCAGTTGGCCAACCCAGTGCTGACTCTTTCAATGGAGAGGGATTGGGACAGGCAGAAGAGAGACAGTGTAATTCACAGATCCCTGCAATTGATAATCTAAGCCGGCCGCCTCCTTTGGCTCAGCCCGGTGGTGCCTTCCATATCAGTCCAGACAAGAATGCTCCACAGTTTTACAGTCAGTGCCAGGAGGCACCAATAATCTGCTCTGTCAGAAGTGCCCCTTGGAGCCTGCTGCCTCCTCTGCAAGTCTCCAAACACTAGCCAAGACTCATCGGATGCACCCCAGCCTTTGCGAGAACCATTTCCAAAAATGACAAATCCTTCAGAGGAGTGATGCACCGGCTAGCTATCCACCCGGCTAACGCGCCCTGGAGAAGAAACTGGACAGATGCACCCGGTACTTGAGGCCCCGGGGGTCCCCAAGAACACTGGGTCTTTGACTTGAAAGGACTTGAGCTTGAGATGGCCCTTCAAAACTCGCAGCCAGCCCTGTGGGAGCACCCAGCACGTACACCCAGCCCAGTGGTTGTGTGGGACTGGCCTGCACCCGAAAAGCGGCGCAAAGGACAGTGACTTCAAACAGCTGTCTCTTCCACCACGGAAGGCTAGGCTCGATTTCCACCGGCCCCTGAGCCTGGGGAGAGACCTCCAGGCTGCAGGCCTGGCCTTGCTGGGCAAGCGCTGTGGTTCAAAGCCAGGACCTCATTGAACTACAGAGAGCTGGCAAAGCCCCAGTCCTGGGCCTCTGGGGTGTCCCCATATCTCAGTCTGTGGATACATTCAGTCTGTGGATACATTCAGAAACCTGGTCCGGCACACGCCCGCCCACCCGCCCGAAGCAGATGTTGAGAGCTCTGGAAGACTCGTTCAGGAAACCGCACTTCGGAAGATTTTTCTGTTTGTATTTAAATTTTAGCGTTTGCGGAGTGTATTTTAATTTTTTTCCCCAGTGGTTGTTCATTCTCTATTTTCCCCGTTGTTTCGTTTTTTGTCAGCAGAGGAACCGCATTCTCGCTGCTGGTCTGTGCGCCGGTCATTTGGTTCTGTATTTTCCCCTCAGGAAACCGAAGCAGGCCGCAGAGCGTGGCCTTGTTGCTGCCCTTCCGACCAAACCTCGTTTTCAAAGATCGGGACGAGTTACAGGGGTGTGCTCTCTGTAGCTTTCTTTCCCTGCATAGTCACAGGGGATCCCCACATCCACAGGATGTGGGGCGCTGGGAACAAATCCTTGGAAAGCTGGTACTGGGAGTGTGGATCGGTGGGGCTGGGAAATATCCGTGTCGCATCGCAGGGAGGCCTCCACTCCAAACTCGCCTTCAGAGTTCCAGTGCCATCCGCTAGTAAGGGCGTCTGTGCATCGCATAGGCCTCGACGCCATTGCTCAGCTGCCTCTGCCTTCTGTTTCTCTCCGGGTTGGACACATTTCTTCCATTTCATTTTAATCGGGAGCGACAGGGGGAGCCTATGAGGTTTTTTGCCTTCCCTTTCCTGTTTGTTTCATATGAGAGAAATTGGCCTGGTTCTCCGGGGATCCGGCGGGTGTGTAAGCCCCTGTTCTGCACCGCAGGTGGAGCCGGTCTGAGAAAAGGCGCAAAGGGCAGCAAGCCCTCCCGCGGAGAGCCAGAGCAGCCTAGTAGCCCAGCGGCGTGTCCTGCGGAAGGGCGCTTAGGGCTCTACCACCACCTGCAGATGCCGGGATTTTCCAGCGGCCTAGACACTGCGGAGAAGGCGCAGCGACCGGTGGGGATCTGGTCTCCAAAGCCAAGGGTGGATGAAATTAAGTAGATACAGGTTTCGTTGTTGTGCCCTGAAGCAGGGTATCAGCCTGCAGAGGCGGTGCCCTCTCTTAACCGTTTGCTCTCAGAGCTGTGCCTTCCTTTCTTCTTGACTTAGTTCACAGACACCAACGTGCACTACTGTGTACCTAAATGAGTAAAGCCTGAGGTGCTTCTCAACCTGGAGATTTGCTGTGGAGACTCGAGGCTGCCAAACTGCCCGGCACTGGGCTCATAGATCGCGCAGTGGCGGGAAGGGGAGGTGTCGGGAAAGCAGGCAGTCGGATTCCCCATTCTCTCTGTGCCCCTGGAAGGTGGACTCCACGCCTGCACAGCCCACGCCTTTTTTCCTTTCTCAGCACACAGTAGGCACTCAAATATTTGCCAAATAAATGAAAGAAGACCATTTGCTGCTGTGACCTATTTCCTAAGCGTGAGGCGGCTAGTGACCACTCCCCAACGAATGTGCTGAAATTCCTTTCTATTTTGGCGTTGCACAGTCGTTTGGACAGGAGGAGCATACAGTGTAAATGCTGAGTGTGAGGTTATTTTTAAAATTCCTAACTTTGGGAATCGCTAAAAAAACTAAAATCGAACAACCTTAATTTCTTTTCTTGTGCGTGCGTGCGTGCGCGTGTGTGTGCGTGTGTGAGTGTGTGTGTGTTTTCTGATCATAGGGCTGGGAAGGCATCGTGGAATCTTTTGCAAGGTCGTTGGACATGCAGGACCACAGTGGAAGCGCCAGTAAGGTTCCAGCAGAACTAGCCTAAACGGATTGTCCAGAATGGTAGCCAAGAATTTGTAATGGGGGCAGAGACAGGAAGATTGCCTCAGCTTCAAGGTTAGCCTCCTCACAGTCTATCAAAAACCAAAAGTAAAACGAAAACGAAAACAAACCAAAACAATAACAACAAAAATACCTAACAACGAACTAGCTAAAACCACTAGATAATTCTGCACCCTGTCAATCCACAAGGCTGCGGCAGCTCAGAAAAACAGAGCTATTCTTTCTTTTGCTGATGGCTTGACCTCCGTGACTCTGACGATTGCCTGGTGCCCTTGCGGGCTTGCGGGGAGGATCCCACACCCTCAAGGTACAGCTTAGGCTGGCCATCTCAACCACATTGACTAGCCCATGGAGGACTTTAATTCCAGAATACAAGCTCCACAGGAAAACAGAACCAGAGGCAGATACAGCTGCCAGAAGCTGCATCCCTTCCTCTTCCAGGTGATTTCCTTATGCTGTTATGGAATTCACCTTTAAAAACTCTTAAACTGCTGTTCCACCAGTCCCGTGTCCTTTGATGGTACAGTATGCTAATTGTATTGCCCGGGGAAGGACCTGCACTCGGTCTAATTTAGTACAAATACAGTGATATGAACTCCCAAGGCCCCAGGCTTTGTGCAGATTTTTGTAATGTTTCAGTGAAATAAAATCCTAGCAGCAAAACTGCTGATTTGAAAAAATCTCACTCAATTGTCAAGTACGGAAATCGCCAAAATCTCCTTCATAATAGCCCTTTTATTATTATTATTATTATTATTATTATTATTATTATTATTATTATTATTAATTTGGTCTGTGTGTGTTCACTCATGTATGGAGGTCAGAGGACAATTTCAGGAGTTGGTTCTTCCTACCATCTGGGTCCTGGAGAAGGAACCCAGGCTGTCTCTCCCTAGGACCTGCTGAACCTTCTCACCAGTCCCTAATCTCCCAGCTCCCCTTTTTAAAGTCTAAGGCAAAAAACTCTTCTTAGCAGTGCTCCTTGTAGAAGGCAGCCATTTTTATTGCCTTGTAATCCACTCTTTTGGGCCATTTGCATGTTTTTGCACATCTGTATAGCTATGTGTTTATTTTCCTTCCACTGCATTTAGATGTAAAGAATGCTTGCTTATATTTAACGAATATTCGGTGTTTCTTTGTATTGCTCTTTGTTACATAGCTGGTGCCTAATGGGTGGACATTAAACTATTTTCTGTTGCTATTGCATACATGCTGCAATAAATAAACTTGGGGGTTTTTGTTGGTTGGTTGATTGGTTGGTTGATTATTTTCATTTGGTGGGTATATCTGTGAGGAGCTCCTCAAAGTGGGTTACTGGGTCAAAGGGTGTCTTTGTTTAATTGTCCTCTGCAATGGCAATTTACATTGCTACCAAGAATGCTGGGCAGTTACTTTTCCCATACCCTCTCTGCACCTCGGGTACTGGGCAAACCTCCCCCCTACCTTTGCACTATTTACCTAACCCCATCTCTAGACCTATTTTTTAATGTTTGTTTGTTTGATTGATTCAGAAGGTTGCTTGTTGTTAAATATTTTACAGTTTTATTTTTGAGTGTTTGTGGGAGTGGGTGTTGTGTGTACAGGAGGCCGAAAGAGGTAATGGGATCCCCTGGAGCTGGAGCTACAGATGGTTGTGAGATGGATCATGCTTTGGTCCTTTGAAAGAGCAATATGCTTTTTCTACAAGAGAACAGTATGCACTCTTAACTGTTAAGCCATATCTCCAGCCTTTGGTTTGTTTTTTTTACATTTTTATTTATTTATTGTATGTGTGAGTGTGAGTGTTTGGCGGTCAGAGGACCGCATAAAGGACTCCATTCTCTCTACCATGTGGAAGCCGGGGATGGAACTCAGGTCCTCGAGCTTGGCAGCATAGCAGTTTGATGGGCCAAGCCATCTGGCTAGCCCCTGGTTTTGGTGTTTTGAGACAATATGTACATGTAGTCCAGGCTGGTTTAGAACTCACTATGTAGCCAAAGTTGATCTTGAACTCTGGAATCTTTGCCTCCACTTCCCCGTTGTGTGTGAGAGCCACCACAACTGGCCTGCTTACATATTGATAGATATTGTCCAATTATTCTGCAAAAGAGGTCTAGCAATTCACATTGCTTTGCCTCATCCATAGACACTGTGGGTCATTTAGACACTCTCAGTGTCGGGGACTGCAGGAGCTGGCATCTAACTTCACACCTTTGTTAGTGAAGCTGAGTGTCTTCCCACACCCAGGAGTCCAGGAGCATCTCCTCTGCAGCCAATTGCTGCCTCTTCCTTTTGGCCGTATTTTCAAATACTTCTTTCCTCATCGGTCCATAGAAATTCTGTATTATAGTCCCCCCATTGCTCTCAGTTTTATTGTGGTTGTTCTAGTTTATAGCTTGCTTTTCAATTTTATTGAAAATAAAATTTTATTGGCCTTTGTTTTCTTTGGTGTAAGATGTTTTTTCAATCATAAAGTCCATCAAACTGGTTTGCCTTGATATATATATATATATATATATATATATATATATATATATATATATATATAGAGAGAGAGAGAGAGAGAGAGACTCTTACTTCCCTGCATGATCTATGCCTACTCCAAGGATGTTCCTAGTAGTTGAAACACACAAACATGCGAATTACGTATTGCAAAATCAGGCAGTGTTTTCACAAATCCCTTTTCTCATTTAGCAAATGTTGTGTGGAAATATGTCTAGAATTCTTTCTTTTTTTGAATAAACTTCACAGTGTGCAATTGTGTAGCTAGCACATTATTTATTTAACTAATTTTCTACTGATGGGTATTCAGGTTGGTTCTTTGTGACAATTGTAAACTCTGTGTGTGTGTCTGTATGCGTGTGTTTTGTTCATGGGAATGTGAGTGTGCATGCCCTAAGCATCTAGTACAAGTGCATGCAGAGGTTAGAGCAGGACAAGGCATGTTGACCTCTATCCCTTACTGCCATTTGCCTTGAGATAGGCTCTCTCAGTGAACTGGAAGCTCCACATTTTGCCATTTCTACCAGGCCGACTGCCTGATGAATTCAGATCCACGTGGTGTCTCTGCCCTCAAGTGCTGGGGTTTCAGGCACACACCCTGGCTTTCTTTGTGGGTTCTGGGGATTCAAACTTAGGACCCTGTGCTTGCAGAGCAAACTCTCTTACAGCGAGCCATCAACCTAGTCCCAAGGCTGCATCTTAATTAAACAAGTAGTTTTTTCTTAATCTAATTTATGGGAAATATGACAACAGTGAGATCAGTCTTTTATAATAAGGAATTGTTGTTTTGGTTTTTATCGTTGTCATTTTGTTTTGCTTTGTTTGAAATTGGTGTCTGACCCTGCCTTGCAGTCATTCTCCTTCCTCTGCCTCCTGAGCTGGAGTGGCAGGTGGCCCTCCACACCTGGCATGGAGCCTCCTGAGCTGGAGTTGCAGGTGGTCTCTTTGTGGGTGGAGTAACACTATGTTTTGCTAAAAAGTGTGGCCATACCAAAGAAATAGAACTGTTTCCGAGATGATAATGGGAACACCGGGAGGCAGTGAGCATCCATATGCCATTCTCTGTAATTTTTTATGTGTTTGAAATGTATCATAACAAAATATCTACAATAATTGAAATAATACCACATATACATGGTATGGTTACAATTACAAGATAAATTTGTAGAAGTAAACATTTAAAAACATGCCAGGTGGTGATGGTGCATACTTTTAATCCCAACTCTTGGGTGGTAGAGGCAGACAGATCTCTGTGAGTTCGAGGCCAGTCTGGTCTACAGAATGAGGTCCAGGATAGCCAGGGCTACAGAGAGAAACTCAAAAAGAAAAAAGAAAAGAAAAAAATTTAAATACAACAAAGCCATTATAGGTATTTATATATTTCATGTCAAACGTGCCAGCTCACATTTCCAGCAAGTAAAAACACATGTGTAATTTCACTGCTTCCTTCCAGAAGAGGTCATGCTTTCAGAGTAAAACCTTTTCAAGTAAAAAACACAGACAAACCCTCGCAGTTTCCAATTTCTAGTAAGGTTAAACCTGCTAATATTTATTCTGCATTTTCATTTTATCTGCTGTGCACTTGATTACTTCTGCATTGAACTGACTCCTCTTACCTCAAGTTTGAAAGAGCACTTTTAAAAAATTTAGTATTTACTTACTGTGTGTGTATGAGTGTATTGCCTGCTCGTATGTATGTGTGCCTTGTGTGTGCAAATGGGTGCTTGTGAGCCACCATGCGGGTGCCAGTTGTGAAACCCGGGGCCTTTGCTAGAACAGACGTGCCCCCAATGGCCGAGTAGTCTCTGCAGCCCTGCAAGGACTGCTTACACACTAAGCAAACGAACCCTTCTGTGGCTTGTGTTGCAGACATCCCTCAGGTCTTTTTTTTCTCAAATAATTCTGAGATTTATTTTGTTTGTGAATCGAAATTGAAACTGTCATCACATCTAATGACTGTCTCCTTTGGGCATTCTAGACTTTAGTTCTTGATGGGAAATGGAGAGGGGGAGAGAGGGCCAGACAGAATTAGAATGTGGAAATGCTGAATTTGTGGAGGGATGAATCCATTCTACACAACCCGGGCAGACACTCAAGTCACTTAGAGAAAATGGTGCTGGGTGTCGCTTCAGCAGCACACATACTAAAATTGGAAAGATACAGAGAAAATTAGCATGGCCCCTGTGTGAAGATGACACGCAAGTGCATGAAGCATTCCATATTAAAGGAAGGAAGGAAGGAAGGAAGGAAGGAAGGAAGGAAGGAAGGAAGGAAGGAAGGAAAGAAAGAAAGAAAGAAAAGAAAAAGGTGCTGGGCACACTAAATACACACATACACCCTCCTGATGTTTTTCCTCACTGGTAGCATTCAATGCCATGCAAGTGCTATGTTAATGGTCATTAAACTGCAATGTTTAAGAAATTATTTTGTTTTGCTTTGTTTTTTGAGACAGGGTTTCTCTGTAGCTTTGGAACCTCTCCTGAAAACTACCTCTTTTAGACCAGGCTGGCCTTAAATTCACAGAGATCCACCTGCCTCTGCCTCCCGAGTGCTGGGAGTAAAGCCATGGGCCACACTGCCCAGCTCGTTTAAGAAA
The DNA here is from genome assembly GCA_004026605.1 of Ondatra zibethicus. Taxonomy (NCBI): domain Eukaryota; kingdom Metazoa; phylum Chordata; class Mammalia; order Rodentia; family Cricetidae; genus Ondatra; species Ondatra zibethicus. The sequence continues at coordinate 31,499 of PVIU01012520.1, read as the reverse complement.
TTCTTAACTAAACATTTTGATCTGAATTTGCTTGAATCCTTGAATAAGCACACAAACACACATCTTAAGAGTTGTCTGATAGGTTAGGAGGAAGGTTGGGGAGACAGTGGGAGAGTACTTGTCCCATTTGCTCAAGGCGCTTGGTGCCATCCTTAGTACTGGGGGAAAATTTTGTCTTCAAAGCAAACTAAATACTTCAAAAAGTTATACAAAGAATTCTGAGAGAAATTTTCCTTCTCTGATCAACCTCTAGTCCCCAGAGGGAACAGAAGGAAATGCAGATTTCCCATTAGACGTACACACACACACACACACACACATACATACATGACTTGCTACTATGTGGGCACATATAAACAACCAGGAGTTTACTCTACAAATACATAATACACACACATACACATAGATACACAAACACACACATAAATACATACACATGCACACATACACAGACACATACATACATACATACACAACTTCACACATACTTGCTGTTTCAAGTGACAGTGTCTGGTGAATGTCCACCCAGGTTACTAGATGAAGACATCCCTCATTCTTACTAACGGCTCCAGAGTAGCCAAAGGCTCTCTGGTTTCATCAGCCATTCTCCTATTATCAAACTTTCGACATGTTTTTTGTTTGTTTTGTTTTTAAATGAAACTACATTGCAGTGGATTTGACTTCATCAAATTCCAGTGTTTCTTTAGGACAGACAGTTCTTCAAGGGCTCTAGGAGGGCCCTCATATTTATTGTTGTTTGTTTGCTTATTTATGGAGCTTATTGATTTTATGCTGTTGGTCTCACACAGACAAGGGCTCTCCAGTACACCATCAGTCCTCTCCCTTTCCTCCCCTCCCTGCCCTCCTATTTCCTCTTCTCTTCTATGCCGTGTGTGTGTGTGTGTGTGTGTGTGTGTGTGTGTGTCTGCGCACGCACGCGCGCGTGCACATACACGCATACATACATACATGATTTGCAGTGTCTCTGAACAATTCTAGGACTCCAGAGTGTGAAAGAACATGTGTTTTTGTCCAGTTCTGCCTGATTTCATTTAACTTCAGTTAATGCAGAAGCCTCCGGTCGCACCTATTTGCCAGCAAATGGCTTCTTTAATTAAAAAATCCTTCATCTTTAAAATCTCTGTGTGCATGTGTGACAGGCCACAGCACTTGTATGGACATCAAAGGACAATGTTCTGTGAGTCTGCTCTCTCCTTCCACTATGTGGATCCGGGAGACGGAAACCAGGTCACCAAACTCAGTGGCAAATGCCTTAACCCCCTGAGTTCTCACCAGCCCCCAGTTCAATTCTTCTTTATGGCTGAATAAAACTCCATTGTGTTACCACATTCTATTTATCCACCCCTCTGTTGATGGACACCTCGGCAGAGCCTGATTCTTGGCTTTTGTGAATGGGGCTGAGGTTGTCCTCACCCCAATACTCTTCATATTGTGTCCATTTGTGTTTCTATTAGAAGCTTCAGGGAACCTAATTACTCTGACTCTGGTCGGCCGTTTTCCTAGTCTGAGAAATACGATGTTTCAAAAATCCCAAGGACCTCAAACTGCTCTCCTGGCCCCGTCTCTGACTTACTGTCAGCCTGGGCACTTCCCATTTTACTTTATTTTTAAAGATTTGCTTATTTTTACTTAATGTGCATGAGTGTTTTGCCTGCATGTATGTCTGTGCACCACATGTATGTGCAGCGCCATGGAGGTCAGAAGAGGGTGTCAGATAACCTGGAACCAGAGTCCCAGACAGCTGTGATCTGCCATGTTAGTGCTGGGAATCTAAACCCTATCCTCTGGAAGAGCAGCCAGTGCTCAGGCACCGAGCTACCTCCCCACCAACACTTTTTATTTTAATTAACCACTTGTCTTTCTTCGTCTCTGGAGAATTTGTTCAGCTTTCTGCAGTACTGGTCAGCTTTGGTCCTGGCCTTGAGTGGCTTGGGTGTATTCTGACCCTGCCTGGTAAGAGCTCTTCTCTTGGTCTGTGTTCAACTCTCACTCCCTGTAGAAGCATTTTCTCAGAAGTGCTCTCATGGTCATTGCTTTCCTCTGATGTCTTTTGTGTTTTTCCTTGATTTTTGAAGCTCTGTTTTTCACATTTAAGTGTTAATTTGGTACGGCATGCAGCGTCAGATAGATCGCCTTATTCCAAACAATGAGCTAATTGTCCAGAGCCAATATCTTGCCTTTCCTCCAGCTGAATTGAAATGCCATCTTTGTAGGACATTCAGGATCCCTGAGGCCGTGTGGCTCTGCCTCAAGGTGCTCCTCTCAGAGTCTCTCTCACCACTTCAGCGACTTTGGATTTATAATAGATTTCGCTGTGTGGCAATGTGCGCATTGTCTCCTTTTTCTGTTTTGTTTTATATGTATGTGTGCATGAATATAAAACTTTGTAAATACAAAACACATATATTTGTCTATTTGTTTGACACAAGGTCTCTCTATGTACAACCCTGGCTGTCCTTGGAATTCATTATGTAGACCAGGCTGACCTCAAATTCACAGGGATCTTTCGAAGTCTGCCTCTCAAGTGTGCAACCGCATCCAGCTCTAGTTTGATGATTTTTATTGGCACATAGTAATTGTACATGGTGATGGGTTCACAGAGCATTTTTTCTGAGGCTGGGGAGATGATTCCTAGTATAGCAATCATGCGGGGTGGGGGCTGTGTGGGGTTGTTAGCCTGGTGCCAGGAAGCAGAAACAGAAGGATCCCTGGGGTTTGCTGGCCAACAGTCTAACCGGTCCAGGAGCTCCAGGTTCTCTGTGAAAGTCTATCTGAAGCAATAAGGTGGATAGCAATAGTGGAAGATGCCTCACACGGACCTCTGGCTGTCGCACACTTGAATATCCACACATATGTACACACAGAGACATTTTCATATACATGTATCATATGCTTTGACCAATATTTGACCTCCTTTATATTTCTCTCCTTCTAATTATTCCCATTTGTTCCCCCAGCCTTGCTTCTACTTTTAATCCTATATACACTTATATACATATATGCTTTTTTTCCCCCAAGACAGGGTTTCTCTGTAGCTTTGGAGCCTGTCCTGGAACTAGCTCTTGTAGACCAGGCTGGCCTCGAACTCACAGAAATTCGCCTGCCTCTGCTTCCTACTACTGGGATTAAAGGCGTGCACCACCACCGCCCGGCTATATATGCTTTCATATATCTATATAATATATAGATGAGGGAAACGTAATATTTGTATTCTGAGTTTGGCTTATTTCAGTTAATACAATGATTTCTATTTGCATCCATTTTCATGCAAATTTCACAAGTTGGTTCTTATTTCTGGCTGCACAGAACTCCATTGTGGATATGCAACATTTCCTCTGTCTGTCCATCTGCTGATAGCCAGCTAGGCTGAATAGTGCTGCAATAAAATCAAATGGGTGGGGTCTCCAACATGTTCAGTTTTGCCTATTTATTTATGGTTGTCTGAGACAGGGTTTCTCTGTAGTTTTTGGAGCCTGTCCTGGAACTAGCTCTTGTAGATCAGGCTGGCCTCGAACTCACAGAGATCCTCCCGCTTCTGCCTCCCAAGTGATGGGATTAAAGGCGTGCACCACCACCGCCCAGCTTGTCTCTTTATTTTTTTCCCCAAGACAGAGTTTCTCTGCGCAGCCCTGGCTGTCCTGGAACTCACTCTGTAGTTCAGGTTGGTCTCTAACTCTGAGATCCACCTGTCTCTGTCTCCTGAGTGCTGGGTTTAAAGGTGCGAGCCCCTGCCCCACTACCGCCGCCACCACCATCCAGGTGCCTCCTTTGAAAGACTTTTCCTTAACTATTTAAATTTCCACTCTTTTCACTTCTATTAGATACTTTATAGTATGGGTCACAGGGGGTTCAGTCATTTCCCTGTGGGTAACATAGAGAGTGCTTTGAAAAAAGATTATTGTTATTGTTGCTTTGAGACTGGGTCTCACTGTGTAGCCCAGACTGGACTAAAGCTCATAGAGATCCACCTGCCTCTGTATTTTGGAGTGCTGAGATTAAAGGTGTTCACTTCCGTGCCAAGCCGATGTTTTGAGGTTTAGTTTGTATATGTGTGGGTATGGGAGTATGATAAATGCATAGGTAGGAACCAGAGTCAACATTAGGTGTCCTCCACAGTCGTTCTCCATATGTTATTATTATTTATTTCTGTTTTGTGTAAGTATTTGCCTGCATACATATGTATGCATACAGGTAGAGAATTCACAGAGGTCTGAGAGGGCCTTGGATCCCCTACAACTAAAGATGGTTGTGAACCACCCTGTGGGTGCAGAGGCAGGCGGATCTCTATGAGTTCGAGGCCAGTCTGGTCTACAGAGCGAGTTCCCAAGACGGTCAGGGATAAGACACCTTGTGTTGAATAAAAGGCACACTTCTAACAAGCAAGGTCCTAAGAAAGTTTCCTGGACTGGAGAGACAGTTCAGCAGTTAAGAACAGAAACCTGAGTTTGATTCCCAGCACCCATGCTGCAACTCACATCTCTCTGTAACTCCAGTTCCGGAAGGTCTAATGCACTCTTTTGTCTCCTCGATCACAGGTCCACACCTGGTACCCAGATATACATGCATCCAAACAGTCACACACATAATAAAATAAAATAAATCTGAAAAAAGGAAGTACCATACCATATTTTTGTAATGTCTTTATCATATTAATTTTTTTTACCATTTTTAATTCACCATTTTATAATCAATGACTTGCTCTGAGATTTACTTGAAACTTGATATTTATGGTGGGGGAAAATATTTTCACATAATTTTATTCCAAATAAATGATTTTTGGTCACTGGTATATTTAAGCTTGCTTATGAGCATACCCTGTCCTCATTTGGAATGTCCCTTCCAGGCTGAAGGAGTGGCTCAGCAGGTAAGAGCACTTGCCACTCTTGTAGAGGACCTAAGATCAGTTCCATTTTGAGTGGTTTACAAGTAACTGCATCTAACTCCAGCTCCGGGGGATCCAACACCCTCTTCTGGCCTTTGTGGGCACTGCACACACATGTGGGGCTGGATGGCAGTGGATAGATTTAGAATGTCCCTGACTGTAGCTCCATCTCTGTACATCCATGTCTGATAGTATACCCTCCACACTATTGCCTACTCAAGGAGTTGCCACTGGAGCTCCATTCCATTTGCTATAGTCGTACTCTACTTATTTACTTGGTATTTTAATATAGTGCATTTTTGACATTTATTTATTAATTGGGGGAGGCATATGTGAAGGTCACGGGATAATTTTCAGGAATTGATTCTCTTCCATTGTGTGTGTGTGTGTGTGTTTTCCAGGAATTGAACTCTGGTCATCAGGCTTGGCAGCAAGCAACTTTACATGCTGAGCCATCTCCACAACTCTAAAACTCAATACCACTTTAGTCTCATCCTGGTCGTGTAAAATTGTGATCTATCAGTTGCTTCAGTCTCATCCTGGTCATGTAAAATCGTGGTCTATCAGTTGCTTTAGCCTCATCCTGGTCGTGTAAAATCATGATCTATCAGTTGCTTTTCTACTGCTATGACAAACACCATGGCTGAGGCGACTTATGGGGTATATTTGGGCTTATGGTTCCAGAGGGTTAGAGTTCACCAACATCCTGGCAGGGAAGCATAGTAACAGGCAGGCATGACAGGTGGACTAGCAAACTGAGAGCTCATGTGTTGAGCTACAACCACCAGGCAGAAATTATGTACTAGGAATTCTCAGTGGCTTTGAAACCTCAAAGTCCACCCCACAGTGACATACTTCCTCCAACAAAGCCATAGCTCCTAAACTTACCCAAACAGTGCCACCAACTGGGGACTAAGTGTTCAAATATCTGAGCCCATGGGAGATATTCTCACTCAAATTAAACCTACACATGGGTTAAGTTTTTTCTAGTAAACATTAAGATAAGTTTTGAAACGGCAGGCGTTTCTCATGCGCTGTTTCAAATCAGCTTACAGCCCATTGGTACACAGAGACACAGTGGGCTGTTACTATTGTTCTCTCTTAGTTGGTGAATCTGTGTGTTTTCACCCTGCACCCTGGGTTTGTAGTTTGTTTTTGTTGAGGTTAACTTCATATTTTGAAAGCCACAATAAGTTGTAAGACGAGTGCAGAAGGATTCTGAGTAGCCACCAGCCAGCCTGGTGTCACTAGACACTTCCTTCGTCAGGAGTGTCTCACACATATCCATGGCACATTATCAAAGCCAGAGGACAGGAATGGGGCTGCACACATGTGATCCCAGAACTCAGGAGGCGGATCAAGGAGGGTCAAAATCTCAAAGCCAGTTCGGGCTACATAAAGAGTTCCAGGCTAACCTGGACTTAGGAATTTTTGTCTAAAAATGCAAAACTAAACAAAATGCAAACAAGAAAATCACATAGAAAATTGCCAGGGGGATAGTCTGAGAAACCGAGCCCAGGCCTTCCTTGAGTGCCACCTGTTTGTGCTGTCACACATCTCTGTCTCCCACAGCCCTGCGATGCTGCGTCACACCCACAGGGTCACAAATGACTGAAATCCTCACCACAAGGAGCTTCTTTCTTTTTTTCTTTCTTAAAAAACTTAAAAACTTATTTTATTTTTAACTCTGTGTATGTGGGTATGGACACAGAAGTATAGGTGTCCTCAAAGACCAGAGTATCAGTTCCCTGCAGCTGGGGTTACAGGCAGCTGTGAGTGGTGACCTGGCTGCTGGTAACTGAACCCAAGTCCCCTACAAGAGCAGCAAGTGTTCCTAACTTATGAGCCAACTCTCTAGTCTTTTTTTTTTAAAGCCCTGGCTGTCCTGGAATTGTACTATGTAATCTAGGCTGTCCTTGAACTCACAGAGATCTACCTACTTCTGCCTCCCAAATTAAAGTCACGCACCACTACATCTGGCCTACAAAGGGCTTTGTAATGCTCCCCTTGTGTGGTCAAATCACCCATCTGCCCCAATCCCTGACAGTCACCTTCATAATTTTGTCGTTTTGATGTTATATAAACAGAAGCATGTGTATATGACATTTGGGAACTGGCTTCTATTGTTCCCGATAGAACATGGGAACATATAATATGGATGTTATGTCTGTGCACCACACACACTTAGTGCCTGGAAGGCCAGAAGAAGACATCAGATCCTCCTGGAACTGGAGTCATAAATGATTGTGATCTTCTCTGAGTGTGCTGAGAATCAAACCCAGGTCTTCTGGAAGAGCGACCAGTGCTCTTAACCTCTGAGCCATCTCTTCATCCCTGGCTTCTTCACCCTCTAAGCACACCAAGTTTGTCAGCAGCAACCCTTCTTCCCTGCTGAGTGGCTTCTCATTGTAGGTTTTAGCAGTTTCTCCAACCAACTCGCTGCTGAAAACATCCTCTTTCCTTTCGGAGGTCCTTAACAGGAAATCTGGGGCCAGGTGTGTAGCTCTGTTGACTGAGAGCTTGCCTGTCACACATGAAGCCCTGTGCTCAGTCAGAGCACCAAACAAACCAGCAGGAGGATCAGGAGTTCAAGGTCATCCTCTGCTACTTGAAGTGCTGGGGACAGCCTAGAATCATGAGTCCCCCATCTCAAAAACAAACAGGGCCCAGAGAGATGGCTCAGCAGTTAGAAACAGAAGACCCAGTTTCGATTCCCAACACCCATATGGCAGCTCACAATTGTCTGTAAATTCATTTCCAAGAGACTGAATACCTTCTTCTGGCCTCCAAGTCACACAGGCACGAATACAAGCAAAACATTCATATATATGAAATAAGAATTAATATTAATTTTTTTTTAAAAAGTGAGAAGAAAAGCTGCTGTGTACAGGTCTTTGTGTGGACATAAGATTTCACCTCTCTAGGATGAACACTCAGGAACACAGTCACTGGATTGTTTGCTAGTGTTTCTTTAGTTCTCTCAGTAGCCTTTGGCTTGCTCAATGCTCTTTTCTTTTCTCTTCCTTTTGCTCCCCTCCCCCCCCATTTGTAATTGCTTCTGTTCTAACAGGCACACCTCACTGTGACTCTGACTTGTTTCTCCTATCTCCTATGTGTGACCTGATGCCCAATGGCGGGTCAGCGGTTGCCTTTCTTGTGCAGTGGTCCTGAGGGAGAGAGCTCATCTTACTCACTCACACATCACTCCTGGATCTTGTACAATGAGAAGAGGGTGTGCCCGGGTGTGGCTTGGCCTCTTGCTATTCAGGCTCAGAAACTTCAGGGTGTCTCAGGGAGCCAGGAAAGATGTAAAGCCTAGGGCTGGAGAGATGGCTCACCCTGGAGAGATGGCTCAGTGGTTAAGAGCACTGGCTGCTCTTCCAAAGGTCCTGAGTTCGATTCCCAGCAACCACATGGTGGCTCACAACCATCTGTAATGAGATCTGGTGTCCTCTTCTGGCGTGTGGGCATACATGGAGGCAGAATGTTGTATACATAATAAATAAATCTTAAAAAAAGATGTAAAGCCTACATTACCAAGTATAAGCACCTTTCCTCCTGCCTGTCCCTGCAGATACCCTGCTCAGACCCACACCTTTGCAGAGTGGGAAGAAGTATTTGGTTTCATCTGACCACTGGTAATACAGAAAGCTGAGCAGAGAGAACCAGCCCCTTCACAAGGTTTCCATATTCTTCTGCAATATGGAAAGTATTGGACCTAGGGTGCTAAGCCGTCCCAAGAGGCCCATGTTCCTACACACCAATAGCAAGACCTTCATCCATCAGACATACTCATCTCCAAGCCTGGGTGGGACTTGGGCTGGCAGGGTTCAGGCCCCTCTGAGCAGGGATGTCCTTCTCCCCCCACCCCGTACCATCCTTACCCACTCCCACTCACCTGTTTCCAGGGCTGACTGCACATGATCAGGACTGTAGCACCCCTGTAGGGGGAACATCCCCTGGGGCAAACAGGAGCCATAAGGGTGGGGTCATGGCATGGGTGTGGGAAGGAGGGGCTGAGGCTACCCATCTGGAGCAGAGAGTCTAAAAGGAGGACTACACTCCTTTGGGGCTGCAAGGCAGGCAGAACCCCCAAACAGATATCCTGTCTTGTAGTCTCCAAGTGAACAATGGACTTTTCCAGAAGATTCCAGCGTGTTCATGGATGGGGGTTTCTGTTTGCATGCTGGGGATTGAACCCAGGGCCCTGTGCCTACTAGGCAAGTATTCCGCTGAGCTACATCCCCATCCCGACTCTGTTTGTTGTTCTGCTGTTATTGTTTGTTGAGAACGGCTTTCACTATGTAGCCTAGGCTTGCCTTGAGCTGCAGTCTTCATGCTGATATCTCCCTAGCAGTGGGATTTCAGGACTGCTAGCACTATGGGCAGAATCAGGTGTTTCTGGGGTTTATTGAATACTGACAGGGAATCTTCAGGAAGTTACTTAAAACTTGCTCCTCATCTATAAAATGGGTCCATCTCCATGGAGACACTGGGAAAGTTCAAACTCAAGACTAACACCAGACCCGGGGCAGTGGCTGAAGAAGCACCCTGACCCCTTTGTTGCTACTTTTGCTTGTTCATAAGAATATAATATGTTAGGACTAAATCCACGACCCTGTTAGCCCCACCTTCAGACCTCTGCTCTCTCTCTTCCCGACAAGTCTCCTGCTTTCATATCTTTAAAAAAATACTTTAATTACATGTATGTGTCTGTGGGGGCATATGTGCACATGTGTATAAGTACCCATGAGGCCAAAAGGGTATAGGATACCCCAAAGCTGAAGCTATAGGTGTTGTGAGTCTCCATATGTGGGTGCTGGGAACAGAACCCAGGTTCTCTGCAAAAGCAATAGTTGCTTTTCACTGCTGAGCAGTAAGTATCTCTCGCCCCATTTCACTATGCTTAGGACTTCTATGTAAGCCAGTTACCGGTCCAGCACATAGCAAAAGCCGTCTCTGCGCCCCCTGGTGGAAGTGAGGGTCCTTGCAGCTGCGGGAGGTGGCACGTTTGCAGAGGCCTCCAGAGCTAAATTGTTGCTCGTGTTGGTTTTGTTTTGAGACAGGGTCTCTTGTATCCCTGGCCTTGCAGGTGTGCAGCACCATGCCCCGCTGAGTGGGTGGTAAACTTTTCAGGCCGGTGCTCCTCCATTGTGGGGAACAGCAGCTTGTTTGACTGGTGGATCCCTCGGGGTACAGTGCCGCCCTGTTCCACCACCTGGTTATTACCTGTGCGGACAGATTTCACATCAGTGGTGGGGAGCTTAGATTAAAGCATTTCCCTTTCCGAGCGCTTTGTGGTGCTCTGTTGTCATCGTGGGCTATAGGTCTTTGGCCTTCCTTTTTTGTTTTTTCTTCTTTGAGACAGGGTTTCTCTGTAGCTTTGAAGCCTGTCCTGGAACTAGCTCTGTAGACCTCACTGGCCTTGAACTCACAGAGATCCGCCTGCCTCTGTCTCCCAAATGTTGGGATTAAAGGTGTGCACCACCACCATCTGGCCTTTGACCTTTCTTAAATGGACTCCAAAGCACTAATGAGGCTGTGTGTGAAAGCTATCAGCCTAGAGCCTGAAGTGGCCCAGCTGACTCAGGGACACAACGAGTGGGGTGGTTCCCTGGCTAGAAGATAACCCAGTAGCCTAGCAGGGTGGTACCAGCCCTTGGGCTCCTCCTGGGGTTCCCAGCTCTTATTCTGCACTCTATCAATCAGTTAACCTCCTTATGGACCCCAGGAGGGACCAGGGCCTGTTGTCTCCAGAAAGTCTTCTGTGACAGACCACATTCAGTGCTAATCCATCTTCTCTGGACTTGAGAATGTGGCCTGTTTTGTCCCAGTTATTCCTCACTCTGCAAAGAGAACAGAATCCTGGGTGAGCAGCAGTGAGTCTTTCTGCCCAGGCTATGATAGCTGACCTGATTTTACTATAGGGCATTCACCTCTCTCTCCTTCTCCCTCCTCTCTCTCTCTCTCTCTCTCTCTCTCTCTCTCTCTCTCTCTCTCTCTCATCTATCTTTTATCTCTCTCCCTTCCCCCTTCTTCTCATCCCCCCCATCCGTCCATCCTTATCTTCACACACATGACATACATATGACTCCCTGCATGGGGTTGCTGAGGAAGCTTGGCTCAGAGAGGCCCAGCAAGTTCTCTGATCAAGTATCCAGGCAGGGACCTGAGGATGCCCAACAGGATCTTATTAGGCCGTGAGTTCAAGGTCAGCCTGGGCTACAAAGTGAAATTCTGTGAAGAAGAGGGAGGAAGTGGAGGTGAAAAAAACAAAACCACAGATGATCTAACACAGCTAGTAAATTAACCTGGCTCCCTCCACGGCCCTTGCAGATGCCAAGGGGACCATTCGGGAAATTGTCCTGCCCAAGGGCCTGGACCTTGACCGCCCCAAGCGGACCCGCACCTCCTTCACAGCGGAGCAGCTGTATCGCCTGGAGATGGAGTTCCAGCGCTGCCAGTACGTGGTGGGCCGAGAGCGCACGGAGCTGGCCCGCCAGCTGAACCTCTCTGAGACCCAGGTGAGAGTCAGGCCAGGTTTCCACCGTCTTGTCCTGTATCTGGGGAATGTCTTGGTATATGAGGCCAAAAGCTGACATAGAGGGGTATGGCTAAGACAGGGCTGATAGTGTCAACAAGAGGGCTGTGAGTGAGGGCACATGCCTGTAATCCCAGAGTCAGGAGGTGGAGGCAGAAGCATAAAGAGTTGGAAGCCAGCCTGGGTTGATCATGAGACCGTATCTCAAAGCAAACAAAATTTAAAAGATAAAGAAGAAAGGGAGGAAGGAAAGAGGAAGAGAGGAAGGAAGGCGAAGAGTGAAAGCAGGTTCAGTAGGCAGAAGCACGTGCTGGGCAACCGTAAGGACCCGAGTTTGAATCCCCGGAAGACCTGAGTGTGAGCTCCTGCAATCCCAATGCCCCATGTGGAAATGGGAGAAAGAGAAGGGGAATCTCCTCACCCTTCTCGCCACAGGCATTTGCAGTACAGTGAAAAAGCAATGAAACCCTGTCTCAAGCATGGTGGGTGGCAAGGATGGACACCCTAGGATGTCCTCTGGCCCCCACAGGCAGACCATGGCACACATGCCCATATTCATACACATGAATGTTCACAACACTTACATACACACAAGAAAGGAGAGGAGGGGAGAAAGAGCTGAGTTTCAGCAGAAGGTATCGTTCATGTGTAATGAAAATGGGAAACGCCACAGAGATAAGGGACATTCACAGTACAGGGATGGGGGTTTAGGAGATGTCTATTCTATATGTCACTGTTCTATGGCTGTGGAGAGACACTATGACCAAGGCAACTCCTATGAAGGAAAGCATTTAACTGGGGGCTGGTTTACAATTTCAGAGGTTTAGTCCATTGTCATCATGGCAGGCGCTTGGCAGCACACATGGCGCTGGGGCGGTAGCTGAGAGCTACGTTCTCCTCTGCAGGCTGAGAGACGGACGGTGACACTGGGCCTGGCTCAGATTTTTGAAAGCTCTCAGTCCACCCCGGTGACTTACTTCCTCCAACAAGGCCGCACTTTGAAATCCTTCTAATCCTTTCCAATAGTGCCACTCCCTGGTGACTGAGCATTCAGATGTATAAAGCTATGGGGTCATTCTCACTCAAACCACCATGGGGGATACTGGCAGGTAAGAGGTGCCTCTGGACAGTGATCACTTGGCTTCCAGGGAGCAAAGACTCCAAGAAGTACCAGGCACAATGGCAGGAGCCTGCGGTCCCAGGTTCTTAGGAGGCTGAGGTAGGAGGATCATGGCCTAGGAGTTTAAGACTACCCTGAGCAGTCCAGGGAGAACCCAAATAAAACAACAAAGGATTCTGGGAAGTGATAGTCTGTGACAGACTAGGCTGGGAACCTCTTTCTTCCTCCTAGCCCTTTCTCACCCTCTGTCACCTTCCCTTCGTCTAAAGGTGATGAGTTCATCTTGTGGCTTTGTAGAAGGGCTGGCATTTTAACAGTAGCATGCTGGCTGGGGGTGTGGCTCAGTTGCTAGAGTGCTTGCCTAGCATGCATGAAACTCTGGGTTGGATCCCCAGGACTGCATAAACTGGGCATGGTGGTATATACCTGTAATCCCAGCACTCCTGAGGTGGGGGCAAAAGGGTCAGAAGTTCAAAGTCATTCTTGGCTACATACTGAGTTTGAGGGCAGTCTGGACTATAAGAAACCTTGTCTCAAACCATATAAACAAACAAGCCCAGAGCTGGGAATGTGAACAGATGAGGCTTAACTGGAAGGAAAGGTGAGAGCCTGACTCAGTGGTCCTCTCCCTCAACTGGACAAGGGACAGGCTAAGGACAAACTGCCAAACCCCAGTGCCGACAGAGTCACCAACTAGCTTAATAAGTGCTACTCTGGCTCTTTAGTCCCTGTACATTGTCCCTGCCCTAGGAGTCCAAATCAGCAGACTCGAGGAACCTCCCTAGCATAGGAAAGAACCCAAGCCACCTTCCACACTCGGGCATCCAGATTCTGTATGAGCCCACAGTCCCAGGAAGTGGCCTTTGAAGATGAATGTCTACTGCATGCCTATCATCCCTGCATTCAGGAGGCTGAGGCAGAAGGACACAGACTTTAAAGCCAGCCTGGGTTTTATAGGGACACCTTCTCTGATTTCTAAATTATTAATGGCATTTTCATTTTCAAATGAGCAAGCCATAAAATCAAGCACTAACCTCAGCCCAAGGAAATAATCTCCCAGGGGGGAAAATGTCTCTCAGCCCTGGAAACCACGCCCCTCTTCTGTTGTGGAACTTTGTGGCCTTGCAAAATATCAGGACATGAAGCCACCAAGCATTCCCTGAGATCCAAGATGGCAACCTGCAGAGAGCCTGTGCAGAGCACTAAGGAGCCCAGCAGGGGCAGTTGGTGCCAGGAAACACCCCGTGGGATAATGCCCTGGCCCTTCAGGAGTCCGCCAGCAAAGGGGCAGAGCAGAGCCTGACAGAATCAGTACAAGAGGAGAAACCAAAAACTTCTTGAAGGAGCAGGGGTGGTTCAGAGGGGTCTGAAGCTGTCTCAAATTCACTGAGACTCCTGAACCAGCCTCTAGAAGTCCTGGGATTGATGGCGAAAAACACAGAGGCATGGGTCATGAAGGTGTTGTACCTGCAGCACATTGGAATCTCCCACAGGGTTTTCTAGAAATCCTGATACCAGGTCTGGAGACTGGAGAAATGGCTATTCTTCCAGAGGACCTGGGTTCAATTCCCAGCACCCACATGGCAACTCACAACTGTCTGTAACTCTAGTTCCAAGGGATCTGACACCTTCACATCAATGCACAGAAAATAAACTTAAAAAAAAAAAAGAAAAGAAAAAAGAAATCCTGATGCCTCCATCCTGACCCAATTCCAATAGGAAGAATTTGGAATGAGCCCTGGGCACTAGGATTTACAGTGTACACAGGAAATGTGTGTGCAGCCAGTCTCTTAACCAACTCACATGACAACAGATGAAATGCCAGATCCTAGCCCCAGCCCAACCTCCCCTTAACCTTCTCTCCACATCTAGGGCTACCTGCTGGGAGTCTCCCTTCCCATGCCTTCCTCTCCTTCTGCACATAGAACTCTGCCAACAAAGGGTGTAGTGGGGACACAGTCCCCCAATTTTGTTATTCTGCACTGACCATACCCCTTGTCATTGTCACCCCTTCTGCCCAGAATGGGTTTGTACCTTTCCCTGTCCCAGCGCAGAAGACAATGACGTTGGTGCCTCTCTCACTTCCTTCTCTCGGAGCCACTCACATGGCTGGACCTCTGAGGTCCTGAGAAAGTTGGAGAAGGTGAGAAAATTTCCCCACCCTTTCCCTTTAGGGCCTCTGGGCCACAATTCCTCCGCCACGTACTGTCCCTGCTCACAGAGGAGAAGCACTGTGACACACCCAGTTAACAGAGTATTTATCCAGCACGCACAGAGTCCTGGGTTGCATTCCTGGTAAGGTATAACACCGGATGTGGTGGAATCTGCCTATAATTCAGCACTGTCATCCCAGCAGGAGGTTCAGAAGTTCAAGGTTATCCTCAACTGCATAGCAAGTTCAAGGCCAGTCTGGGATCAGGGCGTCCTGTCTAAAATACAGATAAGTAAGTGGCAGCTGGTTGATTTGCTTGGATCTCAGTTTAGAAGTCTGGGCCTAAGGCAGTGTTGGGAATTACCTACACATAAGAGATGTCTAAGACCAGACACCTGGATAAAAGCAAATGTGTTAGCCGTGAAGGGGAAATCCGACCCTTCAGTGGACCCCCAAACTCCATCTCCTGTCTGCCAATCTGCTCCCGTAGGTCAGAGCTGCAGTGTTTATACTTCGAGACTTGAGGCCTCCAGTCAGGTCCTCAGTACAGGCATTGTGAGGTGACACTAACAATCTGCTCTTCTTTCTCCCCCTGTTCTCCCACCCCCATGCCCTTTTACCCCCACCACCACCTCTGAACTCCCTCTCCTTTTCTCTTGGCTCTGTCTCCTACTCTTTCCCTTCCCCTTCTGAAATCCCTGTGCGCCTTCTGCCCCAAGGTGAAGGTCTGGTTCCAGAATCGCCGCACCAAGCAGAAGAAGGACCAGAGCAGAGACCTGGAGAAGCGAGCATCATCTTCTGCCTCCGAGGCCTTCGCCACCTCCAGTGTTCTGCAGCTTCTGGAACAGGGCCGGCTGCTCTCCGTGCCCAGGGCTCCTAGCCTCCTGGCACTGACCCCTGGCCTCCCAGGCCTTCCTGCCAGCCACAGGGGCACCTCCTTGGGTGATCCCAGGAACTCCTCTCCAAGCCTCAATCCAATACCCTTGGCCTCAGCATCGTCCCCTCTGCCAGCCATCTGCTTTTCCACAGCTCCACTCCTGGACTTGCCAGCCAGCTACAAACTGGGGTCTTCAGCATTTGAACCCTATATCAGGCTAGAGCAACAGAAAGTAGGCAGTTCTGGCCAAAGTGACAAGAAAGCCGACACTTAAAGAGTCCCATCCCCGCGTGACACTGAGTCCCCAGCACAGCACTGCCCCAGCCTCCTGGCCCCTGTGAACTGTACTAAGCTGGCCTGGAAGAGAAGAGGTGGGCACAGCATGCGCCTCTGCACCTGCCCTCTGCCCTCAGCTCAGAGACTGAACCAAATGACTTTGATCCCAATGTACTCTCTGATGTGTGAGTGTCATGGTGTGTGCGTGCGTGCTTGAGTGTGTGTCTCACTGAAATAAAGAAGGGAACTGGTCCCAGAAGCACCAAACTCACTCCCTTCTGTCCTTGTCCTCAATGTATAGCAAAACAGGAGCCTCAAAAGGGAAGGGGTAGGCACTGGGTAGCCCACAGGCGTGAGTTCACCATCAACACAGCTTTCATCTGGGCTCCACAGCCCTACGATATCTGTGCTTCTTCCGGTTAAGCATTCTCCTATGTAAGCTTTTCTTTCAAACTTCAAACCACTTGTTGGGGTGGGCAGTCAGTCCTTCGAGGGGGTGAATAGGGCAAGGTGAGAGGATTTCTGGGAGGGCATCAAAGGTACCCCAGAGCAAGGCTGGCCTGGAGGGAGCGCCTGCGCAACATGAAGCACACAGAAAAATCTCACCTTGCTCATATTGCTTTCATTTAGCTTTTATTTGTAACAATTACAGATTCTCAGAAAGTCGTTCACCCATTGTGGCACTGGCTTTTCTAGTTCCTGTATAAAATCACGTAGCAGAAGCAAGGTGAGGGAGGAGAGGGCTGGTTCAGCTTATGGCTTGAGGTACAGTCCATCTTGGCGGGAAGGCAGAGCCACAGAAGTGGGGCAGCTGGTCACACTGCACCCTCAGTCAGGAAGCTGGGTTGCGTGCTCATGCTTCGTTCTCATCCTCACTTGTCTTCAGTCTGGTCAGCCCGTTTCTTAGTGTCCCAGTCTCAAGTGCCATGTTTCTCTATGATGGCCCTAACCTCTCTAACAGCCCAGCTGCTCCCATCCCTGCTCTGACTGTAATGCTAAATGCTTTCTCTTTGACGGACTGTACACTTTCCATGTCTTTGCTCTGCATGCATGCTGCTCTCTCTCACTGCCTAAGATTGGGGAGCAGGAACCATGCCACAGCCTGAATGCTGTCCTGAGGTTTTAATTACTTTTCTATTGCTGTGATAAGACACCACAACTAAGGCATTTATAGAGGAGCTTATTTGGGGCTCATCGTTGCAAAGTTAGAGTTGTGACTGTCCTGTGGGTGCTGCAGCAGCAGTTGAAAGCCCACACACAGACCCACAAACAGGAAGAAGCAGAGGGCAAGCACTGGGAATGGTGAGAATCTTTTTTTTTTTTTAAAGATTTATTTATTATGTATACAACATTCTGCCTCCATGTATGCCCGCACGCCAGAAGAGGGTGCCAGATCTCATTACAGATGGTCGTGAGCCACCATGTGGTTGCTGGGAATCGAACTCAGGACCTCTGGAAGAGAAGCCAGTGCTCTTAACCACTGAGCCATCTCTCCAGCCCGTGAGAATCTTTAGAAACCTCCAAGCCCAGCCCCAGTGACACACCTTCTACTAGGCCACACCTCCTACTAGGCCGCACCTCCTAACCCCAAACAGTTCTACCAAGTAAAGACCTAGTATTCAAACATGTAAGGCTACAGGAGTCAATTTCATTCAAACCACCACACCTGCCGTGAGGGTTCCTCTGCCGAACAGATCAGTGCCTGTAAGTTCAGTCTCACCCAAATTCTCAGGACGCAGGCAGAATAAATTCAGCTTCTTTTCTAGAACATGGTATGAATCACTTCTAGCCCATTTCATCATTAAGCCCTTGTTCCCCCCTGAAACTTCATGCACTGGGCTTCAGCTGCCCATCTATCTCTCAGCATCCTAGTCTTCCACCAGAATGGCCAGTTTCATCCTTCTTACACCATGCTAGGGCTTCTTCAGGCTGCAGCTGAAAATTCCTCCCCATTTCTCTCACAAACCAGTCCCAGAGGCCGACAACCCACATGGCCAGGTTGTAGTAACAACTCCACTCCTGGTGCCAATTTTCTGTATGCGTTACTTTTTCATTGCTATGACAAAGTACCTGCCAAAGGATGAATTTGTTTTGGTTCATGATTTGAGATTACACTGTGGTAGGAAAGGCATGGTGGTAGCAGGAGTTGGGAGGGCTCTGTGTATCTCCTAGATGATTCCAAGTCCTGTCAAGCCAAAAGTCAAAGTTAACCAACACACAACAAAGCTACCCACAATGGCAGCCTTTTCATATCTAGTGTATATCACAGAGAAAACTAACACTGGGACCACAGACGAAAGCTCACATCATTTCACCGGCTGTGTAGACTCACAGAAGCATGCAACCAGAACATGCTCCTCTGTAGCCACACCCAGCCCCCAACCGAAGAGTTCTTTGACAGAATGGTAGAATGGCCTGTGAGAGAGAGGGACAGAGACCTGACATGGACCAATGCTGGAGGAGTAGTGAGCTGGCCGACAGCTCAGACTGATCCAGGGAATATGGTAGCTTCCTGCAGGAGGTGGCCTGGAACTGACCAGGAAATGAGCTTTAAAGGTGATAAGGTGATGGAGTTGGAGAGGGATGGGGTACCCAGTATGGCTCAGGACAAAGGGTGCAGGTTGTGGGAACAGTGAGTGAGAAGACAATCTGCCAGGAATAGGGCATGAGGAGACCAAGGAGTCAAATGGTGAGGGACAAGGACTTGAAAGAAGGTAAAGCTGAAGCCACACTCACTGTGGGAGCTGTGCCGAAGGGCATCTGGGCACAGAAGTTAGAAAGAATGCTTGCCCCTTGCTCTGTCCTTCACTGCTTTTGGTACCCAAGGGGCAGCCACTACAGGATCTGCTCAGCCTGTGCATGAGAAACCTTCAGAGTTGCTGCGTGCCAACTTCCCTGTTTACAGTCAACCTGGCAGAGGAGGGGTGTGGACTGGGGGGGGGGCAGGGACAGAAGGAAGGGGAGGGGTGGCCGCTGGCACCGGCTGAGCAGCCTGCTCCAGCTCCAGCTGGAACTGAAGTCTTAGGGTTGCCACCAGCCTTCTCAGGCACTCACTCCCAGCTCTCCACACGCCATGGCCACCAAAGTAGACATCAGGCCTGGGGAATTCACCAGCAATAGCTGTGACCCAGTCACAGCTCGAGAGCATACGCAGGCTGTGACCCGAAACTACATCACCCACCCCCGTGTCAGTGAGTATTCATGTCCAGCTGGTGAGGGGAGCGGGCTGCTGGGACCATGCTTTCGCCTCTGAAAAAGAGGACCGAGACCTAGAGAGGTCAGGGGACTCTGGATCCAGCTGTGCAGTGGCAGATGTTATGCATGGGTCACCTCTGCAGGTGGAGGGATGGAGGTTCCCATTCAGGCTGAGGAGAGGGCCAAGAAGCAACTGTTATCATCAGGATCCCATCTAAAACCCAGGGTCCAAAGAGAGCTTGAGAGAGACAGAGAAAGCAGAGAGGGAGGGAGGAGAGAGGGAGGGAATGAGAACACATGTGGGCATATATGAGTGGGCAAACGGATCTGCAGTGACGTGTGTAACAGTATAGTCAGAGGGCACTTGACTTAAGGAATTCAGTAGCCAGTGAGTTGTGCCTGCATCACCTCCTAGGGGAGAGAATCCATATATAGAAGCATTACTAGCAGGGCATTCTCCACAGGCCGGGAAAGAGGAGGGCAAAATGTACAATTGTGTGTGTGTGTGTGTGTGTGTGTATGTGTGTGTGTGTGCGCGCGCACAGGGTGGAGGGGTGTGTGTGTGCTCGCATGTGTGTGCACACGCATGTTTGGATATAATGTACATGTGTGTTCAAGGGGAGAGAGAACATATGTGGACTTATGCTTACATGATATATGAGAACACATGTAACTGTGGTAATGTGTGGATACTGTTGGGGTAAGAGCATGTACTTGTTCACACATGTGTGCCTTTCTCATTTTGTCAGTAGGCAACTCTGTGCCTGATCTGTAAGGGTGACCCAAGTCAATGCCAGGGACAGAAAACCTGGTAAGGTCCACAGGGTCAAAGCCACCTCCCACCATGTTCTTGTCCAAGGTCACTCTCACTGGCCTGGTAAAGTCTCAGGCAGCCCAGCTCGCTGGAGTGAACCAGCCTGAGTGGCCCCAGCTGAGCAGAGCCTGAGGCTCCTAACAGGGTGTGCTGGGTGACAGGAAGGAGCTAGACACAGTCACCCATTCTTCACCCTGACTCCAAAGCTACCCAGGCCCACAGAGAAGGCGTGGCTATATACGGGGCATTGGACAGCTGAGCTCAGAGGGTGCAGAGTGCTTTTCAGCCTTCAGAGAACAGAACCCTGGATCTGGGACCAGCTGAGGCTGAGACAGACACAGTGCGCCACAGCTATGGAGAAAAGGTGAAAGGGGCAGGCCAGGTTTCTCAAGGAGCCCTGAAGGCCCTGCCTCATGGACATAGAGTCTAGAGACATTCCCCCAGACAAAAGCTTGGGTCACCAGGACCCAGAAATCAGTGGAGAGAGGAGCCCCATTATGCCCAGAGTTTGGGCCATGTGATACCCTGCTCCTGCAGGCCCAACCACCTGTGGGCAAAGGAGAGCTGCCAGGTTGGGTGGGGCAGGAGCCTGGACCTCCAGGCTCAGCTTTCCTTCTGGAATGTGGTCTTGCAGGGATCTACAAGGATCTCCTGGCTCAACCTTTGTGCAGCCTCCCCTCACCCCACTTTTTCTTCAGGTGGGAAGGCTTAAGCTAGAGTGGCTCTCACCAGTTTCCTCCGACCTGCGACTTATTTATTGTCAACACCCTGCAGGTCCCGACATCCACCACCCCCCCCCCAGACATTATGATCACATCCACAGTGACGGAACAAAGGCTATGGAAGTGTGCCCTCTGGGTTCTGCCAAGGTACCCTCACCTTGCCACAGGCTGAGAGTCCTCCCTCAGGGTAGGGCTAGCCTAGGGGCTGGGCTAGCCCTCCAGGATACCCTCCCAGTCTGGCTCAGTCTAGTTCCTCACATTCCTCCATCCATCTTGGGTACCTGGATGGAGTTCTTCCTGGGAGATCAGGCCAAGTGTAGGAATGGAAAGAGTCAGAGGCCCCTCCCCTGTACTGTTGTCCCCCCAGCCCCAGACAGGCAGGCTGTCCCCTCTCTGCCCTCCTCCTCCAGTTAACCCCCTCTACTCTGAAACTCCAAGCACTAGCTTGGGACTGAACATGAGTGCTGGCAATAATGACCTTGGAAGCAGGATCCTCCTTCAGTGGAGCAACCTGCCCTCCCCCAAGGGCCTTGGCCTATTGTAGAGGTAGTGCAGTGGCATGGGATCACTGGGGAACATTACATGTGGGGGTGTGGACAGCTTGTACAAAGGTGCAAAAGGACATGTGACAGCCTGGTTGGAGGGATGGAGCCAGGTCATGTCATTCATCCAGGGTTTGAGAGCCAAAGGGGAGGAAGTCACAGTGGAGTCCGAACTAGTTGGTTCTGATTCTAAGACCACCATCTTCCATTGGTGACCCCCTCCCGTAGATCCCCCAGCTGGGATGGGGGTGGAGGAGCAAGACCTGCTGCCCTAGGCTTGCCCCTACCCTGGCCTCCAGCCTGCTGAGGGAGGGGACAGGACACTGCAGGTGTGGCTGGTCCAGCGCTAATTAGGACCTTGTAGGAGCCCTGCTGAGCCTTTGAGGGAAGGCTGTGGGGAGGTGGGGGTAGGGAGCTCTCTTCCATACCGCAGCTCCCAAGACAACTTCAGTGTCAGAGACAATGGGAGGGGGTGGGCCAAGGGAAAGGTCCGCTGAAGTCTGGGGAAAGCCCATTCAGGGAATGCCCTGAGGTCAGTGGAGCCGAAGAGCTCCTGGCAGCTCATCACTCTGTGCCTTTCTTCAGGGTCAAGTGGGACATCCCTGGGTGGGCAGTGACTTAATCCCTGAGTGCCCCAGCACCAGCTGAACCTCTCCACTTTAGTTTACCTCCTCTCCATGTAAGGGACACAGTCAGGGTGCCCACCAGTCAAGGATATCTTTGTTGCTCAGTTTCCCTTTGCCTGAGTCCTAACTGGACAATTCAAAGATGGGTGTGCTGGCACGCCTATGATCCCAACACTTAGAAGGATGAGGCAGGAGGATTGTCACGAGTTTGAGGTCAGCCTGATATATAAGTGTGAGTCCAAAGGAAGCCTGGACTGTAGATTGACACCTTGTCACACACACACACACATACACACACACACACACACACACAAACAAATCCAGTAAAACCAGATGGTTCTGAGAAAAGATCTAGTCTTGTGTTTCCAGGGGTCTGGGGTTTCCAGGGGAGAAGCTGGGGAGAAGCACTGCAGGAGGCAGGCAGGGGCAAGTCATGAAGGACTTGCAGTCTGTCTTGACAGTTTTCTACAGTGAGGCCCACAATGCAGAGAGCTGTGCCTTCCTCCAGCCACTGAGCCACTCCTGCCTCCAGCTAGGGGCTGGATCCTGCAGTCTGGAAAGAAGGCTGTGGTGCTTAGTGGAGACTCAGAAACCTCATGGTGGTCTCCATGTGGTCTGGCCTGAGGGAAGCTAAGATCTTCCAACCTGACTCCCAGAGAGCGGGGTAGGCCACCCAGCATTGTCCCTGTCCCCTTCACATCAGGCAGGATACCCAGCATCTCACCCCCATCCCTTCTTCCTCCTTCACTCAGGCAGGGTGCCCAGGCTATAATTCCCTACCCTCCATCTCCAGGTGGAATTGCTGGACCTCAGGGTTAAAGGATTTTGCAGGACAAAGGGAGCAGGCTGTCAAGAAGAAAGCAGAATGTCCTATCTCCCAAGGTTGTGAAACCAAGAGTGATCCCTTTGTGGCTCTCTTCTCTCCTGAGACAAGCCACTTACTCTGACCCACACCCTGTAGACTCTTGACCCCAGACTCACTGCTGATTTCCCCCAGCTCTATGGATCTAGCAAAATTCCAGTTCTTCCCAGGCTTGGAAACACTCACCTGCCAGTCCAAAAGTTTCCTCACCTTGGTGGAGTGTTGGTCCTGGCTCTGCCTCTGCTGGTCTCACCAACTCCACTCCATACTATCCTCACAGTGTCTGTCGTGCCCACCCCTACCGCCAACCCCTACCCTCAATACTACATACATTCTCATCTTCTCCTCTGTGGTCCTCAGCAGGCAGGAGCTGGGGGTATGGCCCTTGCACTGGGCATCAGGACTCCCATTTGGTTTGGGGATAAGGGGATACCTGTTGGTCCTGATGTAGGACATACGGAAATAATGAACTGATAGAACCACTTAGTGCTTTCCAGAACCCAGCCAGCCCTGTGTGCGGAGTGAGGCAGAGACCATCCATCCCTGACAGCTCTCCCTACACTGAAAGCCAACCTAGAGGAGTCCTGAGTCACCTCCCTCCGCTCTGTCCCCTAAGGCACTGAGCAGCTAGCAGCCAGAGGCTCTTTCATTCTTCAACTCCCTGGGGCTGGCTGGAAGTCACCCCTTAACTGAAGGTTCCCCTAACTTGAAAATGCTTCTTCTCTGAGCATCTACTCTGGTCCCCAGCCCACCCCACCTTTCATCTCTTCTGCCTACTGGGCTTTGCACCTACCTCACCTGCCCATCTTGCCCTCCATGTGGCCCATCCATCCTGCCCTTCGTCTCTTTCCCACCTTAGCAGCCCTGTAGTTTCTCAGAGTTTCAGTAACGCCGTGCTCATTCTGTCCCTTCTTTTGGATATTAGGCTCTACACTTGGGTTGTCATTTGTTTGTCTTGCCTAGTGGCAGTTGGGTGGCATTCAACAGACAGAATTTAAAGAAAGGAAGGGAGAGGAAAGATTCCCAGGGAACAGAATGGAGTGGGGAAGAACAGAGCCTGGGTTGATCTGTAAGAAGCCCTTCAATGGGGGACACTGTGGGTCTCTTCCAAGGATTCAGGATGTGGAAGAAGAGGGGGAGAAAAGGAGTGTCCAAGGGAATGTGCCTAATGATGTAGTAGTCTTCTTGTGTGTGGGGGGGGGGACTGAGAGGGAGCCATTGCACATGGGTGGTAGGGCTGGCCTGAGGGACAAATTCAGGGTGCTGAGCTAGCCCTTTACCCCAGAAGGGGCTTCTCCTGGATCCTGCCTCAGATAAGGTGGACCTCCTTCAGGGGCAGAGGGAGAAAGCAGGTAGATGACAGAGGGGCAGTAGGTAGCTCTGGCAGGGAATGGTTCATCCTACTCTGGCAATTCTGGGCGCAGCCTCGAGTTTTGCAGACAGTCCTCACTCTAGGAGGGTCCTTGCAGAAACCAGCAGAAGAACGGCCTTGTGCATTTGATCACAGCATGTACTGTGAAATAGCTTAAATGACTGGCAAGGCATGAACAGGGACACTGGCTCCCTTTGGGGCCAGGCATGCTGTGGGACAGTGTGGGCTGATGTGGGGCTCAGGGCAGGCCCTTCCCAAGATATGCCACAAGCATGCCAGTGACTCTGAGCCAGGTTTTTCTCAGTCTCAGGCCCATTGTGCCTACCTCCTCTGAGCTCTGTGGCTTGTGAGTGACTCAGTTCCTTCCCAGCACCCCACTCATCTGGTCTGACCAAATTACTCGTCTCCACTGTATTACTGGTACCCCATAGAATCCCTGGGAGAGACTAGCTATGGTATTCCTCTGCCACAGTCAAGGAACCACACCTTCCTCAGAGTCCCTGCGCTAACCCCAGCAGGACCAAAGGTAGGCTTCCTAGCTGATAGTCCTTGGATCTCACCCTGGGAGCTCAGCTCTCTTCTGAGAGAGAGATTCTTCCTGGTATCACCCTAATCTCCACAACAGGATGCCCAGTGAGCTGGTGGAACCTGGCCAGGCTTGGTGGAGGAAGCAGAGGCTACAGCACCCTCACCTCACAGGGCTCATCAGTGCAGGGTGGAGGGAGGGCAGTGGGGTCTGGGGAAGGGCCCAGGAGGCCACAGCTGTGCCCAGACGCTTTTGGAAAATTCAAGTGGAGATAGGAAGGAGTAGGTGAGGTGGGGGTTGAGGGGGGGAGGGGGACACATGGGGTGGAGAGCTCAGCGGGCCTGGGCAAGACTCTGAGGAGGCCTCTGCCCTTAAGCCCTCTTCCAGCATCCTGCAGGTGTTGAGACAGTCGGGGGTCTGTGGCAGGGGCTTGACCCTTACAGCAATGGTGGCTGGCGCTGTCACAGCTAATGACCCTGATGGCCCAGCCTGAGGAGGAGGAGGTGGGGTGCACAGAGGGCAAGAGACAGGATGCCTCTCTCTCTCTCTCTCTCTCTCTCTCTCTCTCTCTCTCTCTCTCTCTCTCTCTGTGTGTGTGTGTGTGTGTGTGTGTACGTGTGTCTCAGTGAATGTGTCTGTGTGTTTCAGTGAACGCAATACATTTTCCTTGGCTTTAGAACATAGTGGAACTTAGAAATGAGACCCTCACCCACTCCTCCCCTCCCCCAGCCTACAGGACTGTGTACAGCGTCAATGGGCCTCTGGTGGTGCTGGACCAGGTCAAGGTAAGATTCTTCAATCTCCTTCTTGGCCCCTAGGCCATATCCAGGGTTTCTTTTAAGCTGCCCATCCAGGGGTCTTGTTTTATTCATTCTAACTCTGTCACCCCTCAAGTTTCCTGCAAAGTTTCTTCTTCACACTTTGTGGGAGGCTATGCCACTATTCAAGGCCTGGGGCTGGGTGCTCGGGCTGGGGTGAGTGCTGACCCTGAAAATCCTGTTCTACCCGGACTGGCCCACCTTTGTTGGTCAGTCTCCTCCTCTTCCTCTTTCTCTTCCCCTCCTTCCCCCCTCCCCCCACCCACTCACTAGAGATCAAACCCAGGGTCTTATGCACGCCAGGCAAGCATCCTATCTGAGCTAAATTTCTTTCCCTGCCTGATTTTGTTTAGCGGGTTTATTGCCTTGTTTCTTGTAAGCCCGAGTTAACATTCGGTGGCCTGAATTTTCTTCATGCTGCCAGCCCTTACTCTCCAGTGAAAGGACAAACACTGGGGACAGCGGTAGTTTCAGAGACACAGGCTCACAGGGCGAAGAGCAGAGAAGGAAGGAGCGGGACTTTGCAGTAGAACTTATTACCCTGGTGTCCCTCAGGCTTGCTGCTCTTGCGCGCTCTCTTGTGGTAGAGACAGCAAACGGCCGGACTTCCGCACCTCGTAACACTTCGGATTCGGGTTGGGGAGGGCCTCTCCTAGAACCATCTCAGCCGGCAGGGGCAAGAAAGCGCTCGGATAAGGGGACGCCTTCGTGTCATCTTTTCACCAGTACAAACAACACCGCCGTCAGTGGCAGTCATCGCTGCAAATCTGAGCAGGGAAGCCCTGGGGGAGTGGCCCGCCCTAGTCACTAGTCCATCCGCCACTTTCCCCTGACCCATAAGGTCAGTAGTGTGTGGCCATCAGGGGACAAAATGACAGCCGCAGACGATGATAACTTGTGGCACTATAACATGTCACCAAATGTTATTACATTTTAATAACAAAATAATACATGCCCTTGTATCCCGAGAAACAAAAACAGTTAACCATCTGTCCCTTTGTCGCCAGTCCCTTGGGACAGCTGTGTGAGACCTGCAGGCTATGCTCATTGTCAGGTGAACAGCGCATGTGCGGAGAGACGCATGTACTCCTGCAGGTTGTGTTTCTGGGTTTACTGATATTTGTGGTGCTTAATCTTCAGTGCCAACTGTACTGGATTTTAGAATCACGTAGGAGACAGACCACTGAGTGTGTCCGTGAGGGCATTTCCAGGGAGGTGTAATTTGGGCGGAAGACTTGCCCAAAATGTGAATGGCACCATCCCATAAGGGGATCCCAGGCTGAATAAAAAGGGAAAAGGGTCGGTGGTGATGGTGCACGCCTTTAATCCCTACGCTCGGGAGGCAGAGGCAGGCAGATCTACAAGAGCTAGTTTAGTTCCAGGACAGTCTCCAAAGCTACAAAAAAAAAAAAAAAAAACATGTCTCAAAAAACCAAAACAACACAACAACAAAAAAAGGGGGGGAATGGAAAATTTCCCAGAATTCATCCCTCCTTGTGACCTCACTCGTTCTGCCCAAGCCTTTCCCTACATGGTGGACTGCATCCTCTTAGACCAAGAGCCAAACAAAGCCTTCTTAAGTTTCTTCTGTCACAGCAAAGAGGAAAAGAAAAGACTAATATGGAATTATTCCACAATCCCATTCTGTTTATGGGTTCCACTGTTATAAAAAGCTCACAAATACACATCCTTTTATAGTGATTCTTTGATGAGAGCAACAAAGGTAGAATTATATGTCCAAAAAGTGGCTGCATTTTTTTTAAATTATAAACTGACTGGCCTATTAGTTCAGGCTTCTTATTAACTCTTATAACTTATATTAGCCCATAATTCTTGTCTGTGTTAGCCACATGGCTTGGTACCTTTTTCAGCGAAGCAGTCACATCTTGCTTGCTCTGTGTTTGGCTTCCTCTGTCTGGGTGATGACTGCAGACTGAAACTTTCCTTTTCCCAGAATTCTCGTTGCTCTGCCTGGTCACCCCACCTATACTTCCTGCCTGCCTACTGGCCAATCAGCGTTTATTTAAAACACAAGTGACAGGGTACAGACCACTGTCCCACAGCACTTCCCCTTCTTTTTTTTTAACAAGAACTCTGAATCAAATCTCCTTTGTTTAGCTTTTCTACTGACCATTATCCATAACAACTTGTAACCAACATTCTAAACAAAGGAAAACATCCATAATCTATTTTTTGGGAATGTGGGCATAGTTTCCCAGGACACCTCCTGCTGATTGGAGGCGCTAATAATCTTATGGAGACCTAAAGAAAATTTAGAGTTATGATCAACTCCTGACTGGAGTATCCTGTGGGGCTTGATCAACTCAGGCTTTGAACTGTTCTGGATGCAGAACTCAGAATCTGGGCCACTCCTCCTATCAGTGATTTTTCAGGGGGTCTTTCTTGGTCAAACCTGATTCGTCTTAATGCAGAACAAATTCACATCCCTCATTTTCTGTGGAAACAAAAGCAAAACCTCTTCTCCAAAGTAACACACCTTTTGACAATTTTAAAGTCAAAGCATTTTCAATATATATGTATTGGATTAATATACATATATATTGGATTAATCCAGCAGCATTTATAATCAAATGTCTTTTAGCAGCTTTTACTCCTTCCTCAGCCACCAAAAAATTTAAAGACAACAATAACATACAGTATCCAGACTTTCTGTGTATTTTTCATCTTTACATGGCTTTATTTTAACCTCTATTTCTTTTATTTTTAATTTTTGGCTTTTTGAGACAGGGTTTCTGTGTATCTTTGGCTGTCCTGGGATTCACTCTGTAGACCAGGCTGTCCTTGGGCTCACAGAGATTCGCCTGCCTCTACCTCCCAAGTATTGGGATTAAAGGTGTGTGCCACCACACCCAACTACTCTCTTATTTTCTTTTTTTAAGAATTTTATCCTTTTCTCCCTAAGTCTACATATATTTTTATACAAACAATAAACCGGTTAGAGGTTTTCTTCGTCCTTGACTCTATCTTTACTGTATATCTCTCTTTTTCTGACCACATGAGTCTTTAATTTGCTAAGCAATATGGCTAGGATTAAAGTCGTGGCTTTGACAGCTGGATCCAACTCATTCCTTAGCTTTTTTCCAAGAGTCTAGCCTCATGGCAGAAGTACTGGCTGGAGCCATGTTTATTGCTACAACTCTATGGCATTTCAAGGTCCCTGCCACCACCAAAAGGTATACAGTCAGCTTTTCATCAACACCATATAAGTGTTTTGTGGCAGGACCTCTTAAAAGAGCTGCAAGGTTTTGCAGCTAAAGCTGAATCAGGAAGCCTCTCTCTCTCTCTTTTTTTAAAAGATTTATTATGTATATAACATTCTGCCTCCATGTACGCCAGAGGAGGGCGCCAGATCTCATTACAGATGGTTGTGAGCCACCATGTGGTTGCTGGGAATTGAACTCAGGACCTCTGGAAGAGCAGCCAGTACTCTTAACCACTGAGCCATCTCTCCAGCTCCCTCCCACAGGAAGCCTCTCTTAGAGAGCCCTTGCCTCTAGCAAGCAGAGCCCAACTGAGAAAGTGCTGCTATCAAGAAGCCATGCTTAACTCTATTCTTTTCTATCTAGATAACTTCCCAAGCTCTCTCAGGCTTTTAAGTGGATTTGATCAGCCCCATGTTGGCACGGCCATTCTGTTGACTGAAGTTTATGTCCTGCCCAGTCCAGCAGTCATTCAGTCCCAAAGAAACACACAGAGGTCTACATTAATTATAAACCGATTGGCCTATTAGCTCAAGCTTCTTATTAACTCTTATAACTTATATTAGCCCATAACTCTTGTCTGTGTTAGCCACATGGCTTGGTACCTTTTTCAGCGAGGCAGTTACATCTTGCTTGCTCTGTGTCTGGCTTCCTCTCTGGTAGCTGCATTTAAAGGTAGATATTGCCAGAAGGTGTGTCTCAGGAGCAGAGTGAGTGCTTAGGGGGCTCACGGCCTTGGATTCTATCCTCAGCACCACAAGTAAATAAATACACAGTTAGATACTGGATCAGGACAAGAGTGATGCTCTGATAGGTGCAGTGACTGGACCCCCAGAAGGGGCTGTGGAACCACCATCCCACATCCCTGGAGAGCCAGAGTGTGTGCTCATCTGTGACTGAGCCCTCTCCCGGCACCCTTTCTCTCTCCTCTTCTTTCTTTTCTGGGTATTTTGTTTGTTTGTTTTTTGAGACAAGATCTCTTTTTTTCTTTTTTCTTTTTTATTGATTTTATTGAGCTAAACATTTTTCTCTGATCCCCTCCCTGCCTCTCCCCTCCCCGCTTCAATCCTCCCCCAAGGTCCCCATGTTCCCAATTTAATCAGGAGATCTTGTCTCTTTCTACTTCCCATGTAGATTAGATCCATGTATGACTCTCTTAGGGTCCTCATTGTTGTCTAGGTTCTCTGGGATTATGAATTGTAGGCTGATTTTCTTTACTTTATGTTTAAAAACCACTTAGGAATAAGTACATATGATAATTGTCTTTCTGGGTCTGGGTTACCTCACTCAATATGGTGTTCTCTAGCTTCATCCATTTGCCTGCAAATTTCAAGATGTCATTATTTTTTTTCTGCTGTGTAGTACTCCATTGTGTAAATGTGCCACATTTTTCCTGATCCATTCTTCAGTTGAGGGGCATTTAGGTTGTTTCCAGGTTCTGGCTTTAACAAACAATGCTGCTATGAACATAGGTGAGCACATGTCCTTGTGGCATGATTGAGCATCCTTTGGATATATACCCAAAAGTGGTATTGCTGAGTCGTGAGGAAGGTTGTTTCCTAATTTTTTGAGAAAGCGCCACACTGACATCCAAAGGGGCTGTACCAGCTTGCACTCACCCCCAGCAATGCAGGAGTGTTCCCTTTTCCCCACAACTTCTCCAGCATAAGCTGTCATCGGTGTTTTGATCTTGGCCACTTTTACAGGTGTAAGGTGAAATCTCAGAGTTGTTTTGATTTGCATTTCTCTGATTACTAAGAATGTTGAGCATTTCCTTAAGTGTCTTTCAACCATTTTAGATTCCTCTGTTGAGAGTTCTCTGTTTAGGTCTGTACTCCATTTTTTTTTATTGGATTATGAGACAGGATCTCTTGTAGCCCAGGCTGGCCACACTCACTATGTCTGAAGGATAACCTTGAACTCCGGGGTACCTTGTGCCTTCACTAAAGGGCTGGTTTTCTCTGACTCCACAGTCCTTATTTTTAAACAGTGGTTTTGTTGGGCTTTGTTTGTTACCACAGAGTTTTTGTTTTAACACTTTCCTTTCTTTTCTTTCTTTCTTTCCACTGTTCTGGAACTCACTCTGTAGACCAGGCTGGCCTCAAACTCAATGGAGATCTGCCTGCCTCTGCCTCTCTAGTGCTGGGATCAAAGGTGTGCGCCACCACTGTCTGTGGTGTGTATGTGTGTATGTATATATGTCTGCCATGTGTGTTCAGGTGCTGCCAGGGGCCAACTGGAGTTGGAGGACATTGAACTTTTAACCACTGAGCCATCTCCAGGCTTCCACACACAATTTTTTAACTTTCTCCTTCAACTTCTGGAATACTGATTTTTTAAACTTTTAATTGATTAATAAAATGGACTTCACTGGTAGGCTCCCTGATAGAGTAATCTTGTATTCCTGAAATCAGTGCTGGGTGTGTATCTTCATTTAAATTTGCTTTCTGGTTTGCTTGTTTGGGTTGTTTTTCCTTTAGGTTTGGTTTTGTGATTTGGTCTTTTTTAGCGAATGTTCAATTAGGATTATGCAATCTCTGTCCATGAGCAGGCAGCCTACAATTTGCCCATAAGAGTTTTATTTTGGTGTCAAGATCACACTTGCCTCATAAAATGAATTAAACCCAATATCTTTTCCCCCCAGGCTTTTGAAGAGCTTAAGCAAATTTCAAATTATCTGTTCTTGCTTGTTAGAATTTTCTGGCACAATTCTCTGTGGCTGATGCTTTAAACTATTTAATAGCTTTAAAATTACAGATTCTTACTCATTTAAAAGGAATAAAAATGGTATGTGTGAAAGGATTTGATATGGTTATTAGCATAATTTAATATCCAATAATGTTAATTCTGCTCATTTATATATAAGTTCATCTTTACCTATAAAAAATGAATCTTGTGATCTGACTGAATTGAGTAAAAACACATGGAAAAA
>PVIU01012519.1:0-59663 GCA_004026605.1 Ondatra zibethicus | reverse complement strand
AAAACAAAACAAAACAAAACAAAAAAGAATAATAGGGGTAGAAGAAGGAGAAGAAGCACAGCTCAAAGTCCCAGAAAATACATTCAACAAAATTATAGAAGAAAACTTTCCCGACTTAAAGAAGATATTCCTATGAAGATACAGGAGGCTTACAGAACAGCAAATAGACTGGAAAAAAAATCCCCTCAACATATAATAATCAAAACACAAAACATACAGAATAAAGAAAGAATATTAAGCACTGCAAATAAAAAAGGTCAAGTAACATATAAAGGTAAACCTATCAGAATTACTCCTGACTTCTCAATGGAAACCATGAAAGCCAGTAGGTCTTGGATAGATGTGCTGCAGACACTAAGAGACCATGGATGAAAGCCCAGACTACTATACCCAGCAAAGCTTTCTTTCACCATCGATAGAGAAAACAAGATATTCCATGACAAAAACAGATTTAAACAATACATATCCACAAACCCAGCCTTAAAGAAAGTACTAGAAGGAAAACCTCAGCCCAAGGAAGCCAACAACACCCACAATAGCACAGACATCTGACAACCTTCCACCAACACAACTCAAAGAATGGAAACATACAAGCACTACCACCAAAATAATAACCGGACTTAACAACCACTGGTCATTAATATTGCTTAATATCAGTGGACTCAATTCACCTATGAAAAAAAAAAAGGCAGTGGTCTCAGAACAGCCTTGTGACGTTGGTGGCAAGGCTGCAGGCACTACACCCCATTTCTGCGAATAGGCATAACCCTTACAGAGTTGATTCCATACTACCCCCAGAAAAAGCCTAAGCCAAGGGCACTTCATTAAGTTCTTTATCAGATAACCTGTTTCCACTGTTTAAGCGTTGGATTCCTTCTGATGCAATGTTGTATAAAGTTACTGTTTTAACACTGTATATCATTCAAGCTTCTTCTCACCTCTATGACTGGGACCAAAACAATATCGGAACTGTTTACTCTGATAATTTTCATTATAGCCACCAACAATGGTCCTGTAAGCTTGTAATCACTTCTGATGAGAAGGGAAAGTGAGATTATGAAAGACACAGCTATCCTATAAGGATCTTAGCCTGATCAAAAAAGTTCTTGACACATTTTGTTCTAATCATCAATTCCGCATGGCACTCATTTTTACTTACACAACTTATACAAAGGACAAGCGATTTGGCAAAGTGGGTATGAAAATTCTCATGCTCCAGAAACTGAAAAAAAAGCTACTTCTTTTACACTCCCAAGCATAGGCTATTCTAGGATTTTCTCATAAACTTTTCAGATATTGTATTCATCCCATGCAACCATAATATTTCCAGAAAATTTATAGTTATGCCTGGCCCTTGCTCCTTGTCAGCATTGATTTTTCATCCTTAGCCCTTTAAGTGGACCTGTATGTCTAAATCTTTTAGGTATTTTTTTCTAAATCTGTAAAACACTTAGAGGTTAGCATTATATCATCTATGTAATCAAACTTTTTAACAGAGGGTAGGCAAGGTAACAAAGCAAAGTCCAAGGCCATTATCCCATGACAAATAGCACAAGGAATGAAGGTAACTTTGAAAATGTATTCTATAGGTCCACTGTTGGCAGTTCCAGGTGAATGAAAATTGGCCTGGGATATATTAGCTAAGGGCATACCATAAAAAATGATGTTAACGGGGTAAAATACAGCATTTAAGAAGCCCATCACTTGCACAGCTGATTTTTCAAAACAGCATTGTTAGGTACACAGACACAAATAGGGCATATATTTATTTGGCTCTCTATTCCTAATGCTCCAGAAGCCATCTGGCTTCCTCATAGGCCATGCTAGATCACTGAAAGGGCTTTGGCCTGGATAAATAATCTTTTTGATCTTTTAGTATATGTAATTTTGTCATAGCCCCCAGACAATCTATACTGCTTGTATTTACAGCTCTACTTAGTGTATGCAACTTTATAGCCTCCCATATCACCCAACCACATATTATTTACTTTATAGTTTATGCTTTTAGCCAAAACTTTCCACTTGAGGTTTTCAGGGTATGTCCCAACAGTACCTGTACCACCAGTATGCTCTCTTTCAGGGCAGAAATGTGGACAGTGCAATTTGGGGAGGGTGGTAAGGAGATAATTGACTTACTTAGAATAAACCTCTTTTTTTTTTAATCTTTACATAGACCCTGGATTTTTATATACCCATATCCATCTTCTGCAGCCCATTGCCCCCCAGTGTTTAGGGAAATTGCGGTGAAGTGAGATGCATTCAACTGTAGAAATCCACCAAAGCCCCAGTGCTTTGCACTTTAGAAAGCAACAAAAGCTGTAATTCTTTATGGAGCATCCAATCACATGGATGCTCTTCGTGCACAGGTAACCTCAGTCATCATCTCCAAGGAGCATCCAGGTCGGTTGCTAGTTAGGAGATGTTCTTCTTCTATAGCAGTGAGTATAGTGGGGTCCCTGCCCTTCCCTGTCCTCCCCTCCGTCATTTACCCTTTCAGTGACTTTCTGTTCTGGCTTGAAGGCCTCCCAAAGACACAACGTCATCATTTGGTTTTCCATCCATCTTCTCCTAGGACTTTGCATGTGCAAGTTCTTTCTGAAGAGATAACTGAGTCTTAGCTACAACTACATGTATCTACAGCCTGATAATAGTCCTATAGTAGCTGTACTACTTTCTGGGATAGTGGTATGTTCTCTACTCCATTACCCATTTGAAAGGCATCCCAGTACTCACATGGTAGACTCTACTCGTCAAGGAGGTACACTCATGTGCTGGCTAGTTTTATGGCAACTTTACACAAGCTAGGGCCATTTGGAAAGGGGAACCTCGATTGATAAGATGTCTCTAACAGATTGGCTTGTGGGCAAGTCTATGGTACATTTTCATGGTTGATAATTGATGCATGGGGCACGACTCACTGTAGATTGGGTGCCAACCTAAGCTGATGTTCCAGGGTGCTATAAGAGAGCAGGCTAAGAAAGCCAGAAGGAGCAAACCCCTAAGCAGCACCTCCATAGCTTCTGCATCGGCTCCCTCTTTCAGGTTCCTATCCTGACTTCACTGAATGAGAGGCCAGATGAAATAAACCCTTTCCTTCTCAGGATCCGTGTGGTCACTGTGTTTCATTGCAGCAAAATGAAACCTTAACTAAGACACTACCCCATCCCACATTTTCTAGTTATTTTATACTCTGGGACCAAATATCTGGCAAAAGTAGCTTAACGAAGTAAAGGTTTTCTCTGCCTCACAGTTTGAGGGTACAGTCCATCATGGTGGGAAAGTCACGATGGCAGGAGCCTAAAGCGGGTGGTCACAATATACCTGTAGTCAGGAAGAAGAGAAGGTTGACCAGGATGCGTGGCTCCCTTTGTCTTTTATATTCAGTCTGGAACACAACCCCACTTCGTGGTGCCACTCACATTAAAGATGAGTCTGCCTGTCTCAATTAACATCATCTAGAAACTTCCTCACAAACTAGAGATCTGTTCCCATGGGATACCAAATTGTGCCAAGGTGACAATCAAGATCCTCTATCACACACACAGAGAAAGAGGGTTATCCTGATATTCCCCTCAAAGACTCGCTCAACATCACATGACTCACCTCGTGTAACAGGCTTTCTTTGAACCACCAGCCCTTAAATAATGACACAGAGACTTCTTATTAAGTATGAAAGCCTGGCCTTAGCTTAGGCTTGTTCCCAACTAGCTCTTAAACCTTAAATTAACCTATTTATATTAATCTATGTTTTGCCTTATAGCTCATTACCTTTCCTCAGTACTGTGTGTCTGACGTCCTCCACTTCTGGCTGGAGAATTCCCTGTTCCTCAGATTCCTTGCAGAGTTCCTGCCTCTGCCCAGAAGTCCTA
This sequence comes from Ondatra zibethicus, assembly GCA_004026605.1. Taxonomy (NCBI): domain Eukaryota; kingdom Metazoa; phylum Chordata; class Mammalia; order Rodentia; family Cricetidae; genus Ondatra; species Ondatra zibethicus. The sequence goes on along the minus strand of PVIU01012519.1, from coordinate 55,794 downwards.
CCTATCATTTTTCCTGCCTGGCTATTGGCAGTTCAGCTCTTTTATTAAACCAATTAGAAGGTGCCTTAGGCAGGCAAGGAAGGACAGAGGCACTTCTTCACACAATGTGATCAAATATCCTGCAACAACCTTGGGTTGCAATTCTTATCACCATAACAGGGAGTATTCAGCTGCCACTTCAGCACAGAGGAACAGTGTCCCAATATCATACAGGGATAGGCAGGCACATCAAGACTGCCTCTGTGGGTATTGCCTCAATGTCAGGAGCTATACAATTACTCAAGTCCACCTCATGCTTGGTTCTGTCAGTTCCTGTTTGTATTCCAATTGTATTGTGGGCCTCTTTTGATGAGGCACCAATAACTGTTTACTCACTCTAGGTGAGCCACTGGAATCAGACCAAAGAAATTATTCTATAATATTCTATAAATTATATAGCTTGTGGAACCAGTGATTTTATTGAGGTTACTGCAGGAATATAGATGAACTATGACTAAAAGGATCATGACGACTCAATGGCAAACAGTATAACTGGAAACTCATTCCAGAATGAATGACAGCTTTTGGAAGCATCATACCTGGGGTTCCTTGCTGGCTTGCAGGCTGCTAAACTGGAGTCACCTTTCCCTTAGCAGTTGTTCACTGCTTACGTAACCTTGGGGAGCAGCTTTGGGCGTCTTCTGAGTTTTCTGAGTATTTTAAGTTTCATACTCTTCCTGGATCTTATAAGAGGATCTCTAAGAGGGATTTTTATGATTTATTTTTAATTACATGTATGTGAGTGAGAGGAGGCATATGAGTACAGCTGCCCAAGCCAGATCACTTTAGACTGAGAGTAACTGGTGACTGTGAGCCACCTGACATGGGTGCTGGGAATGCAAGTAGGTCCTCTGCAGGAGCAGCTTGTACTTTTAACCACTGAACTATCTCTTCAGCCTCAAAGAGAACATTTTAGTTCAGAAGAAATACCTGTATGCCAGTATCCCATCTTCATCTGATGTTAAGCTTATCTTTATGATCCAGTATTTTTCCTTCAAGGCTTATGCCTGCCTTTGAAGGCTCACTGAACGATTTCTATCCTCTAGTCTCCAAAAAAACAAACCAGACACTGGAAGCATTTCTCCCTTGAATACCAACCTGTCTTGACTTACTCAAGAGACCCTCCTGTTTTGCATATACAAATCAAAATCACTCTTGAAAATTTCCCAGAGCACATTTTCAAAAATTCCATTATCAGAATTTTGATTTTTGTTCACCATTGGCCACCTCACTGTAAGGCTCTGTAATACTCCTGTGATTTTGTTGACATAGTTTGGAAATCTGAGCTACATCTACAACTTTATCCTGTCAATCCAATCTAAACCTAAAGAGCCATGCTCAGGACGAAACAAAGTAACAAAATGTAGTCCCTATAGTCATTTAATCTTTGCCCTTGATACTAAAGCAGCCAAAGAGTTACCAATTAGCAGTAAAAGCCAGCAGTGATTTAGACAGCTTTCACAAATTCTGCAAAAGATCAAAGGCAGAAATGGGAAGAGACCAGTCAAAGTCATTCCTTTGATGAAAAGAAACAAGTTTTCTCCTTCAGGCCTGTAACTTCCTGTCTCAACAAAGAAAAATAAAAGACAGAGACACAAATGGAGAGAGAAGTTACCAAGCAAAAGGCCATCTGGGATTTCCAGTTCATAAAAGCACAAGGTGTTCTCAAATGACTCTCTCACTTAAGTTCACTGACGTTTTATTATGCGCTTGTTTGTGTACTTAATAGCGGTCTCATAGCACTAGATTACTAGATCTTTTTCCTTCTAAGTGCCTTGTGGTTTAGGATGTATATAAAGTATAGAAGAGTAAGAACAAAAGCATATTTTACCAGAGCATATTAGTGAAATTGTTACCACATAAGGTTTGTAAGACATGTTTCATTCTTATATCTAATTCATTCAAATGTCTTGTTTTCACTAAGCTTTTTTTTATTCTGAGAAACAAACTCTGTGGTGGAGGCATCAGCTATAAATGAGAAGGGATGAAACTGTATACTGAAACTGAACAGGCTGAAAATCTTGACCTCTTACCAAATTTTAGTCCCCGCTCTCAGCTCTGAAATGTGTTCACTACAACTGTATCTAAAAAATACTTCTGGATCCTGACTGTGCTACCAGGTGCATGCACAGGCCACTTCCTATCATTGAGCCTCGAGCTCTGCATTTTCCATAACATTCACAGAAAGTACTTTATGCCTAGGCTAACTACACAGCAGAGATAAATCTAGTTTTTATTAATAAAACAAAAATACAAAAATAAGTAGTAGTGGGCAAGGTAGAATAATTACTACTTTTCAAACTAGATTTTAATAAATATCAGTAGCAAAAGAAGAACATAAAATACAGATAAGTTAATGAATTCATTGTATAAAAGCAATTACAAAGTGATAATTCTATTAAGATATGACAGGGTGCAATGCTTCCAAGAAATCACTAAAATTACTATAACACCTACATACTGCAGAATCTCTGGAGATATCACTGAAGTTTTTCTGTGCAAACTGTACTCTTTCTCTGCAATTTTCTGAGCTATGACCAAATATTCTTAAATTTTAATCTTGAGATGTATAAAATAAATGTGAAGGATTAATACTGAAAACTAGAGGTAACCAAAAGTCACATTTTTCATATATGTATATATATATGGATGTGAATGTATATGGCTAGAAAATATATATTTGTTTTATATATTTTATATATATGAATATATATTTATAGTCAAGTTAATTTTATGTAACAAAACCCTATACATTACAAAACTTATCAAAGGGATATATGTCTTCTGTTGAAAATTTGCAACTGATAATGAAATTAAAATCCTTTTTAAAAAGCTAAACTATTTTTTGGGTCTATTGCATCATTAGAATGAATTGTTCTGTTCTTTTCATAAAACAGCCTCTCAGAGACCCAAAAGCACAGGTTAGTGGCACCCTGTCTCTTACCAAGTATTCATTCCCCACAGTTGCCCTTCCTGGACAGCAAAGAAGCATAGAAGAGAACCATAGTAAACATCATCCATGACACTGTATGTTATGACTTGTCCATGGCCCGTGGCACTGTATGTTATGACTTGTCCATGGCCCATGGCACTGTATGTTATGACTTGTCCATGGCCCATGGCACTGTATGTTATGGCTAGTCCATGGCCCATGACTCTATACATTATGACTTGTCCATGGCCCATAGCACTGTAAGTTATGACTTGGCCTGCATTTTTAGCCTTTACTTCTCCTCAAAATTCTGATTCTTTCTTATCTTGCCTCACAGATTGACCTTCTGTTTCAGAGGGTCTATAGTTTGGGGAGATGCACAATGCCTTTCCCTCAGCAGCCTGCTCAACACTCCCTTGGTGTGAACACTAGGGGAGGAAAGTTCCAATCCCAATTCTAGTCTGCTTTTTTACAACTAGAGCATGACCTCACTCACTACTTCTGGCAGTGTTTGAACCATAATTTCCAGCATAATCATCTTCATTGGGAGTCAAGGAAGACGCTAATTGGCAAAACTGCTTTCTAGGAACCTCAGACACTTCTTTCAAACATTCAAAACAAATCTTGGCAACCATCTAACATGAATTACCAGTTTTGCTCTTTGCCATTATTTAGCTTCTCATCTTCTCTCCATCTCTTGAATGCATTGTTCTTTTCCCTTTAATTTATATCACTATAAATATATTTGATGAGATAATTCATTCATTTGTGTTGACTTTTTTAGTAGTCTCCATTTTATATGCATTCTTTTTTTTTCTATCCTTTCAGGGCAGAAATCAGATAGATTTTCAATTTGTGGAAGTTGGAATGTTAGGATATGACCTAAATCTTCCTTTTAGAAAACACTAACATGTGCAAATATGAATGCATTGCATCCCCAAATAAATTTCTTATCAAAATTCCACTTGCTTAAAGACAACAACCTATACTTCAGAATAAAAATGTTTTAGAATAAAAATAATTTTAATCGTGTCCAAGAGTTAGCATGGATAATAAGAATGCTTTGCTTCACTTTTTGTGCCCAGTTGTATAAACATGGCAAAAATAAAGGTTCATTTGTCTTGAAAGGCTTATCATTTACAAAAGAAAAGAGGAAAGAGAAGTGTGTGCTTAAGGGTAGCACAAAGGGATCAAAGTCTTTATGGTTGTAAGAAAGACAGCACTCAGTGGGTCTCGTGGATCAGACAGAGATGTTTTTCATTCCTCAGCACAGCCCTGAGAAGTAAAACACTGAGACTTCGTGAAGAATGAAATCAGCTCGTTTAGGAGCACTGGACATCAGGACGAAGAATCTTTAGCCTCAGGAAGACATCTCATGCCCCACCTACGGATACTTGCTTAAGCAAAATGGGATGACTTTGATTCAAGTTAAATTTAAAGAATAAGCTTTTTTTTCTGAACATCCAGTGCTTAAATTCTATTCCTTTGTCTAAAAATAAAAACCAACTCTAAGACTCTACAGGAAATTTTTGATGTTAGTCTTTAAACTGTGTTTCATGAAATATGAAAGGTGATGGAGATCTGAATTATTTGTAAAAAAAATTTATTCATACACTGCAATTGAGGAGTCTGTTTTCTAAAGTAGCATTTCTTCACTACCTTTTAGCTTCTTAACTTTTGTATGATTGCTAATAACCAACAAGGAATAAATAGGTCAACATATAGAAGTATGCCTTAAGTGAAGTCCTAATGGTTTTCTTATGAAATGCAATAATACAGTTTGTGGAATATTTGTAAACTGAAACACATTACGCATTCCCAAGGGGTTTTCTAATTTCAGTTATTGTGAATGTAATCTAGCTGAAACACAACATGAGCAAACATATAAACATGTCTGTTAAGATTTTATTTGGCACTGTTTATGTAATTAATTCCTCAGCTCACGGTGTTCACTTACAATGTGTGAGTTACACCTTAGATATATTTGTTGCCATGTTTCAAAGTGCAAAGAAAACAAATGCGTTTTGCCTGGATGCTAACTCATATACACAACGCAAGAAAAGGCCAACTGCCTTTCCGCCGGGTTGCCATAGGCCATCTGGTTGGCATTCACCCCACAGACAGAATGCCATGACACCAATGAATAGTAAAATGTTCACATCGATATATTTTTTAATCTATGGGAATAAGACTTTTAGGAACATGCAAGTAACTGGAGCCTTTAGAAAGTATTAATACATGCAAATCTGAACATAGTCCCATAACCAAATCCATTTTTCATCGAAGTTTCCATCTCTTTAAAAGCAGTAACTGATGCCCAGGCCTGTAGCAGATGACTTTCAGGGCTAGTTCTGCCTCCATTCTCTGGAATGCAGAAGAATTCTCTCTTGCCATAGGCCCAGTTTTCTTGATTCCCCACATCCTCTGTATCAGCCTCCAATACCTGGAGTTCTCTGCACCTGAACACCGGCTGACCACACTGGCCTGGGAAGCTGGTGGACCATCTTCACTCCTCTTCCTGTCCTCCACTGCACTTTACCTGGTCCTATCCCAATCCCTGTGGTAGGCCAATTGCAGGGACCTGTCCTCCTACCCTGCCTCCATTCCCAGCAGACTCCACCAAACCTTGCAGAGGACCAGCTTTCCTTCTTTCTGTGGACCCTCTCAGCCCCCCAATTCTAGTTCATCCCGATGTTCTTGTTCTTGCAAGGCAAAATGTATTAACTCTCCAGAATCTATTTTCATTTAAGAAACATTAGCAAGCCATCAGTATGGATGATATTTTATACCTAACACTTACATAGGATTTTTTTCCTTCTCAGTCCATTTCTGCCTTTGCTTTTCCATATTGAATGATCATCTGCTTTTCTCTACTATTTGTGCAGATGTGTGCCACCAGATGAGGAAATGTCTCTATGTCCATGGTAAGTTCATTATATAAAATACCTTAAAACTTAGTCCTCCAAAAAAGATGTCGTCTCAAAGTCAGAGCTAGAGAGCACCTTCACTTGGTATACCTGGATCAGCCTATTAAACTTACAAAATCAAATGCTGTCTTAGTCACTGTTCTATTGCTGTGAAAAGATACCATGACCAAGGCAACCACTGCAAGAGAAACTTGCAAGATATAACTTGTATTCGGTTTCAGAGGTTTAATGCATTATAATCATAGCAGGAAACATAGTGGCAAACAGGCAGATGTTAGAAAAATAGCTGAGAATTATATCCTGATGTTCAGGCAGAAAGAGAGAGACTGGGCCTGACGTTGACTTTTGAAGCCTCAGAGTCCACCACACCCCCAGTGACACACTTCTTCCAAAAGGCCATACCTCTTAATCCTTTCGATCCTATCAAGGAGACCACTCCCTAAGGACTTAGCCTTCAAATATATGAACCTATGAGTTCATTCTTATTCACACCACCATAAACTGTCTCAACCATGAAAGTAAATGAAGAGTTGCTATAGTGTATGATAAGGTACATAGACTTGGTAGTTATTTTTTTCTAAGGAAACACTCGTTTAAAAGGGGAAAAAAAGGTAATAGACTTCCAAAATGGCACCCCCAGTGCTCTTGGCAATATTGCTCTCAGGCAAAATGTCACTAGCTCAGCTGGTAATGCTAGGCTGCAGCCATCTGGAAGCACGTTTTCACTGCACACATTCATAATCATAAATTACAGCAGAATTCATGAAACTGTTTGTTAACATGGCCCAGAGCTGTATAAACCCAGACATGATTTAGTGAATCTAATTATAACCCTTCCCTCAGCCATGTCATTCAGTCAGCAATGGAGTCGCAGGTTATTGCTTTCTGTAATCTGTTCACCCACAAATATGGAGATCAGAACTCCAGCTCTTCAGATATCCTGAGGAGGTACGACATTCTCCTGTTAGTGTCTTCTCTCATTGTCTTCTTCCACAGCAGATATTAAGAGACTCAGCAGTGCATGTATTTAAAGATAGAAGAAAGGACTGGTACACTCTGGGGAGGAGCAATCATCATCCAATTCAGCGTGCAATCTTTAACATCAGTGGTTGCTGCTATTTGGTCATTCTCCTCAGTGAAATTCCCTCTACTTGCCTGCTCAGCCCCAGGACCAGGAGGCTTCGGGAGGTCATGGGAGAAAACTCCAAGCTTTACAAACACCCAGGCTTGAATTTACAGTCAACCTTCTCATTTATTTACTACGTGGCACTGGCTACATTCATAACTTCTTGATCTAAACCAACTACATTCTATAAAGTGTCAGATATAACAGGATTATCAATAAAGGGATTGAATTATTTTTTTCAACTGAGTACAAATCTTAGATCATAAGTCAGATGTTTTAAAATTAATCATTTTCCCTCTCGATCAACAAAACTAAATCTGAATCTTAGCCGCCACACAGCTAGAGTAGAAGGAAATTTAGCATGGCGGTTATCACCTTGTATCCCTGTAGGATCACAACGAACTCCTAGCAATATGTGCAATGCTAGTAAAACAAGAGGGGAAAGGCCTTTAATCACCATGTGTACCGCGGTGTCTTCTTACTCTCATTTCTCAAGCTTCTACCACTTGAAAGAAGTAGGAGACTCTAAGCTTCTAAGACGTCAGGAAATCAAGTCATCTGTTAAGTTTGGGAAATTGATATCTGCATTTTTCTATCATGAACAACCACACAGATAAGTCCCTTACCACGGGGCCACTTTTGGAAAGCACCATCACAGATGGTTTTCAGGTCCCCTGAGATTCCAGAACCCGTGTCCACAGACCCATCCACTTGCATTTGACCATTGTGGGGGTTTTTTCTCTACATTTAAACGTGCTTCTTTTTTCCCCTTCCCTCCCAGGACAGATTTTATTCAAACCTCTCGGAAACATTTAGCATGAGGTATAAGTGTGTTTAAAGACACAGTACAGCGCTGTTAGCTGCAAGAACGGTGTTGTCCAGCAGATTTCTAGAGCTTAAACTCACTAAATATCTACTCCACATTTTCTCCTCCCCCAAGCCCCTCCATTTCCCTGAGTTTTATTAGTATTTTCTATATCCCATATTAGCGAAATAATGCAGCAGCATATCTTTGATCCCTGTGACTAATTTACTTGACTTAACAAAATGTCTCATAGTCACTCACTGTAACATAGAATGTAATCCCATATATACATATATTTTTTATTTCATGTGTATGAGTGTTTTACCTACATGTGTCTCTGTATACCACATGTGTGTCTGCTGTCTGTGGATCCCTCACATGTCCTGGAACTGTAGTTACAGACAAACATTTGTGAGCCACCCACCCTCTGGGAACTTTAAACCGAGGTCCTATGTAAGAGGAGCCAGTGCTCTTAACTGCTAAGATATCTCTGCAACCCATATCACATTCTCTATATGTATTTATCCACCAGTAAACATCTAGGTTGCTTGCATGTATTGTCTATCATAAGCAATATTTAAATAAAGACAATAATGCCAGTATCTCTATAAGATCCTGATTTAAATTAGTTCCTTTGGACATGTACTCAAAAATAATATACCTAGATCACATCATATTTTTCATTGTTTAAAAATTCCAAACATGTGTATAATGTAATTTTTATCAAATCCCACACCTCCAATTCCTTCCCTACTCCCACTGCCCCCTTTCCCTCCCAGCTTCCTGGGTTTTTTTATTTTATCCCATTGAATTCATTTAGTTCTACTTGCATATGAATGACACTGGAACCATCTACTGAAGCATGAGTAGCCTCTCAGGGCCCACATTCTTGGAGAAAAGTGATTGTTGCTCCTCAAGTCGCCACCAGTACCACTAAAACCCTTATATAGGGATGGTATTTCATTATCCTCGCCACCATCCTTGCTAAGATTTTTACTGGTTCGATCGTGTATAGGTCTTAAGCAGTCTCAGCTGCTTGAAGTTCAACTGTTCTGTAGCACGGCCATGTACAGCAAATACTATTTTACTGAAAACATCTACTCCCTCTAGCTCCTACAGTCTTTCTGTGTCCTCTTCCATGATAATTCCTGAGCCTGGGGGAAGGTACGATGTAAAAGTTCCACATAAAGCTGAGCACTCTGCAATCTCTTATTCTCTGTATGTTGCCCAATTGTGGGTCTCTATTTTAATCACCATATACTATAAATAGAAGACTTTATGATAAGAGCTGATAAATGCATTAATATACAGGTATAAAGATAAGAATTTGTGAGGCAATTTATTACTATATCTGTTTAGCAGAGTAATAGTACTAGATTCTCCACTAGGGCCTATGACCTAGCCAGACATAGGCTTCTGTCCCAGTTAATGATACCAGGCATGAGTTCTGTCTGTGGAGCCTGTTTTAAAACCCAATGAAAAGGTAGTTGGTTGGTTGGTTGCTAACATAATATTGGTGCCACTATTACTGTAGTGAGCATATCTTGCCAGGCATGTCATTACTGTAAGTCACTGGATTCACAGCTGGATCAAACTAATGACTGCTTTTCTCCCCTTGTAGTGCACATAGCACCTTCCGGCACTCGGAAAGCTAGCCAATAGCGATGAAGCTTATAGGTTGATCCAAGCTTGGTGAGAGTGAGAGAAATATCTTCCCCTGGGAAGAGCACACTAACTGATTATTCAACACCAAATGGTCACCCTGAAAATATACATACGAGTAACATTATACAGACCAAGCAGGATATATCAGGGAATGTATGTGTTTATACATATATATATATACATATATATGTGTTCATGTAACAATTAATGAAACATTTGAAATGACAACTAATGCTGGCTTGTAGGTAGAGGAAACTTACCAACGAGTTCAAGTGGCACAGTCACTATGGAAATCAGCATAGAGGTTCTTGAAAAAGTAGAAGTCTACCCAGCTATACCACTTCTGAGCATATTGCCAAAGGATTTAATATCCTACTACAGAGCTACTGACTCATGTTTCTATCACTGTTCTGCTTGTAAGAGCCAAGAAATGACAACAGCTAAATATCCACCAAAAGATAATACAAATGTGTTTCATATGCACAATGGAGTATTATTCAACTGCAAATAGGACTAAAATAATGAAATTTGCATGTAAATGGGTGGGCTGGAAATAATCACCTAAAGTGGCATAGCCCAGACCCAGAAACAAAAGTGCTACATCTTCTCTCTCTGACATGAATGCTATATTAAAGCCTTTTTGTATGTGTGTTTAAACTGGAGTACATATAGAAACAGGAAACTACCCAGGTGCCATGGGAGTGTATTTCAAGGGAGGAGAATAAAACACAGGTAGTATGGAAGGAAAGGAGGAATATTACAATGGAAAAGGATAAACTCCTGAGAAATGTAACAATGGGTAGAGGGAGCTTCAGGAGAGATAATTAACACTAAAGACATTGCAAACTACCATAGGGAAACATGCAACTACAGTCTACCTAAAACACATGCATATACATATATGAAAGCTTTTCATTGTGACCCTATTTTTATTTCTTAAAAGAACTTCCTTAAAGAGACAGTCTACAGAGAAGGAGACTGTTTTGCTAGCTATTCATTTGGCAGAGGAATAATATCCAGAATGTACAAAGAAGTCAAAAATGTAAACAGCAAGAAACTAACCAACTCAGCAACAAATAGACTAATGAAATAAACAGGAAGTTCTCAAAGATAGAATACAAGTGGCTAATAAGCACATTAAAAAAATAAGCTTAACTTCTCAAGTCATTAGAAGAAATGCAAATAAAAATTACAATGAAACTTTACCTCACCCCAATAAGAATGGCAGTTATGGAAAAAAGAAATGTGGACTAAGAGTGAACAAAAGGAACAATTATATACTGCTGGTGGGAATGCAAACTGCTGTTGCTGCTGTGAAAATCAGTGTGCAGATTTTGCAGCTATTTTCACACTGTCGGAAATAGGAATGTTTACATAAATTCATTTTCTGGTAATTTACTACTAGTGTGTAGAAAAATCAAGTGATGTATGTGTTGTTTGTTGCTGAACTTGTTCATGAGTTCCAGAAAGTGGGAGACACAGTCGTCGGGATTTTCTACATATGAAATCATAGTGTCTACATTTGCTTTTACTTCTTCCTTTTCTCTTTGAACACTTTTTTTTTATTCTAGGTAGGGACTCTACTATTCTCTGGAGCAGATGTGGTGAGAGCAGACTTTCATACCTTGTTGCTGCTTTTAGGAACTGCTTTCCATTTTGCCACATTAAACATGTGTTTTAGCTGTGCACTTCTCACATATGATACTTATAATCTACTTGTAAATTCCATCTATACATAGCTAGATGGATTTTTCTTACATATGAAGGGATGTTGAATTTTGTCAGATGTTTTCCTGCATCTGTTGAAATAATCGTGGTTTTTATCATTCCTTCAGTTAATGCAATATATCACATGGATAACACAGGCAGAACCACTCTTGCATTAAGTCCCATGTGATCATGGCATGTGATATTTTAACATGCTGCTGAATTCAGTCTTGTAAAGCTCTGCTGAGGATTTGTCTATCAATGTTCATCAAGTATAACATTAGAGTTATATTGTTTCAAATAACTTGTGGTTTTATAAGATATTAATAACATTATTAGCTTTAAAATAGATGATTTCCTTCCTTGAATGTGTGCCAGTACAGAAGACTTCAGTTATCTCCATGAAAATTAGAAAAAAGAGAAAATCAAACAATTTATACAATTAATATAAATTTAAACCCTGCCATATTCTTTAGGAAAGATTTTTTTATTTTATTGTTGTTGTTAATACTCCCCATTCCCTCCCACTGGTCTCTCCTATTTCTCCAACTCCTGTTTAAACTTTTCCATACCCGATATCTCCCTCTCTATGTCCCTGCTTGTTCATTTGTTTGTGTTTATTACATTTCTCCCTTCCCTTTCCTCCCTCCAAACACTCTCATATACACCTAGTTATTCTCCTCCAAATTTGGGGCCTCTATTTTCATCAATTGTTACTGCATGCATAATATATTTGTTTTATATATATATATATATTTATATATATATTTCCAAATGTGGCCTGTTGAATCCTTAAAATGTTGTTTGTGTATTTTCAGGGCTGATCATTTGGTACTGAACAAGCAATTGGTGTGCTTTTTCTCTGGAGAAGACCACTCCTCCCAGCCTTCACCTTTTTTCAGTTGCCTTTAGTTCTTTATGTAGAATTGGGGCCTTGTAGGCTTTGGCTCATGCAGCTTGGGATGTTCATTGGTGTTCATCCTCCTTGTTTCCATTTGGGAAGTCATGATGGTGAAAATTTACAGGTATAGCTTACTATGTTACTAGGAGATACAAACTTACAGCAAAAAATTTATCTATTGGGATTGGGCTCTACAACTCTGCATATTGATTGGTTGTTGTTTTCTGTAATGATCTCTGTTTGTTGCAAAAAAAAAAGGTTTCCTTGATGAGGGGTAAAAAGTACATTTATCTGTTGGTATAAGGACAGATGTTTATAGATTTTTGTTAGGGACTATTTTGGCTTAGTAATTAATGATTGTAGATTCTCCTCCATAAACCATGATTTCCCTAGCACCTAGTAGCTGGCTAGGTTTACTGATTCTAGTATCAAGCAATGTAACTCCTGTTGAGTGGGCCCTAAGTCCAATTAAAGAGCTATTGTTTGCTACCAAGAAATGTGTGCCACTACAGCACCAATAGGGTTACTGTGCCATGCTGGTCATAGATGTGGGTCCCAGGCACCATAGCTGGGTAGGACTGCTGGCTGCTTTCCTTCTATGGAAGCTTGCATAGCACCCTGTGGTACGATGGAAGCTAGTGCTCATGCAGGGAGCATTCAGGACAGTTCCAGTCCAGGGGCCTCTGGACCCTGTTTCTGAAGTATATGGTGCCCTAGGCAAGAGGAATTTATCTGCCACCTATGCCCCTTGTCTACTTTCATAATCCCTGAGTTCTACTATTCCTTATCACTTAATGCCAGGAAAAATTATAAGCAATGATTGTATTTTTACTCTAGGCCTCAAGTTATCTATGACAAAATAAGGATAAAACTCTATTTTAAGATTCAAATCTTTGATCTTACAATGTAGAAAAAAAAGTATTCTTAATAGCCTATTGTACATCCACTGAATTTGTGGCAAATCCATTTGCTTTAAAGGGAAACCTAAATGGTCTAAGACAAAGAAAGCAACAAAAATGTTAGAAGAGTCTTTAAATCATGCAATAGTACAAAAGGCTAAAAAGACAAGATGGTGTTTTAAATTTGCAAGATTAAAGCATTTATTTGTTATCAGCTTTAAAGTATCTTATACTGAAAGATGACATCACAACCTGGAGGTCTTGAATATAGTTACCAGCTACTGAGTATTTAAAGAGATTCTGTGACATGAGTATAATCTATAACTACTCACCATAGCTCAAAAAGAGCCATAAATAACTAATAAGCACAAATGAATGAACATGGCTGCATTACAATAAAACTTTACAAAACAAAGGAGTGGGCCAGATTTACTCACAAAATGTTATTTGCCCAACCGTTGGTCTAAAGGTTGAACTATAAATATTGATCACAGAATAAAAGAAATATACAATGTAACAGCAATTTTCTACCTCAAAGGATATTAAAATATTTCCCTAAGGGGTTAGAGAGATGGCTCAACAGTTAGAGTCCAGGCCCAGCAGCTCAGAACTGTAGCTCCAGTTCCAAAGGCATTTAGCACCTCTTGTGACCTCTCCAGGCACCTGCACAGATGAGGCATTCACACGCATACACACACACACCACATACACACACATACACATGCATACACACATACCTATACACACAATAAAAATAAATGCTTTTTTAACTTCTTCCCTAAAACAAGTTGTACGAGTAAAGAAAAACAAGATATTTATTCTAAAACTAATTGGGTTGTTTTATTGTTACAAAAGGAAAAGGTACGTGTCCTTACAGAAGTTTCTCTTCTCTCAAACTAAGAAGCCAGAGAAAAGAATATGTTGTCTCTTGGAATCATACTGGGAAAGAAAGGCTGACATCTAGGCCGAACAGTATGAGCTATAGTGGAGTAAAACTCAAATGGCAACAAGAGCTATTTAAGAGTTTGTCGGCAATGGCTATGTAGATGCCTAAGAACCACAGCTGAAGATGATGGGTTGTGGTGTTGAGTGTTCAGAAACAGGGACTTCTTTTTACCACTAAAACTTATGCTGTGGGTGCAAACACCACATACAACTAGCTCTTATCTGTGTAAGCAACACTTCCAGACAATGACAGTCACTATAGGGGCAGGAATTAAGACTAAATGGTCCTTGTGCTCAGCAAAGGCCATTTATGAGACACCTGTCCTCATAATTACTCCTATGCATGTGGGGCCATATGGAACAGAAGAAAAAATACTTCTGGAGAATGTGTGAATACGGAATGGTTTAGATAAAAATCTTGAGCTAAAAGAATACAGAAAAGAAAACTTGCTAAACTACAAAATATTTATGGATCATGAAGTTTCAGAATTCCTGAAACAAAGTTGCCTTTAATCATATTTTTAAAAAACTAGCACATATTTTACTGTTAATCAATTAATAATGACAAATTTTGAGTCATATTTATTCTCAATATTGCTCAAATTCATTCTGTCTGTCTCTCTCTCTCTCTGTTTCTGTATTTTCATGTGTTCTTTCCAAATCTACCACAGCATTTGAAGGCCAGCAAAGAGTTCATTACTTAACACATGAGCATTGCTTTATTCTCTTAGTTACAGGTTTTACTCATAATATGAAATGGACACTAATATCTCTGTCCTTTTCATAAATGCACAATTAATGCATAAAGAATTTATCATACTTGTCTAAGAACAAAGACTCAGTAACAATGCAAAGATCCAGCTGACAGGTCGTTCAGTTGATGCTAGAGGAGTGTGTACCTCCCTGTAGACACAAAGACCTTTCCTTTCTTCCTACTTCTCAAGTCTCTAGTACCAATGGCTCTATAACAGCCATCATTCCTTATACAGGCCCCTGAATGGAGATGTGTATAAGAATTCATTCACAGGACCTGTCATGAGTTTCTTTTTAAAACCCCTTAACTAGAACTTCTGTATAAGTAAAATTACACATTCAAATTTTATTAGCACTCAAGGTGAAAAAATCAAAATCTAATAATAACCCCAAATTCCCATAAAACCCTCCTACAACGGAAGCAACTGAAGTAGAATGTGGCTAAGAACACAAGCCCAGGACAGACCATAGAAGAAAGTATTGCTTAATCTTCCCCTACTTCAAGCAAAAAGGAAGCCTGTGGGCATATAGCAAAGGGGACAATGTAGCCTTGACTGCTGCACCATCAGCTTCTACAGGTTAAGAACCACACCTCCTTCTCAGCCCTTGAGTGAAATGAGGAACAGAAGGCAATCAGGCCTGATCTTGACACTCCTGTCAGTTGGGTGCGGCTCATTCTGCATATCAGGCCTTCAGGGTTCCTGAAAATCCCACTATGACCTCAGCCATGTTCCAGGTCAAGCTACCCTGTCACTGTTAACTTCCAGGAGCATTTTGCAGGTTAAATCCACTGAAGGGCTTCTGTCTGTACTGTCTTCTGTCCGTACAGTTGAAAAACAAATTTCTAGGATTCTTGAGTTTTCTGATAAGCCTTACCAAAAGAGACTTCAATGTTACTAATTTGATTTCAAAGAAGTATGCTGAATTCTAATTTGGGTGAAAATTAATGTATAGGATGGAAACCATGGTTGAATGTGTCAAACAATGTTATTTTTAAAGGCAACGGTGTAATGGTCTGTCCTGTCCCTTTAAGAGACAAGCCCTGTCCACTCTCTCCCCTGTCCGCTGAGGCAAGTGGATCTTCCTTCCGCTTCCAGCCTGAGACCTCTTTCCTTTTTGTCTCTCTCCTGAAGAGGCAGGTTCTGCCTCTCTTCCTTCTCCCCACTTCTCCCCTTGCTCCCATTTCTCTTTTTCTCTCTCTCTGCCTCTCTCTGCTCTTCCCCCTTCTCCCTTTCCCCCCTTTCCTTTTCCCCTCCATAACCCACTAAATAAATACCCACTTTCTCTGCATGGCATGCCTAATAGGTCTCTGTCTCTCACCCACCACATAGCTCCCTGCCTGGGACTGGCTGCCTTCATGGCCCTCCATGGTCTCATGCCCACTGTCCACTGCTGCTACTCAGATATCTGTGGCATTTTATTTTTTTTTTACCATAACATTGGTGCCTTGACTTGGTAGGCTCTCCCGCCCCTCCCCTGGGGTCGGGATCCAAAACCGGGTATTTTTTTCCACAACAACCATGTGTTCCATCTGCCTTGGTGCCATCTCTATGCACACCACCAGCTTCAATTGGTGAGTTTCCCCATTCTGGTCAGCTTAACCATTTCTCTGAACCCAAGGAATTGACTGTTGAAGTCCAGGAAATCTTCTGGTGTTCCTAGAAATGGGGGGAAAGCCCCCAACCATGGCCTTTACAGCTACGGTTGAGCCCTTTGCTGACATTCATCTCTGGTTGCTTCCCATAACTAAAAACATAATTGGACAACCCAGGTAGTCCACCCTTGATAGCACTGCACATGCTGAGCAGTGCATTCACCTTGGGGCCTAGGGTCCCTTGGATTTTTCTTTTTCTTTTCCTTTTTTATTTCTTTTCTTTTGGACCACTTGTAAGTCATCCCCACTGTGAGAGACTGCTCAGAGCAGCCTCTAGCCTCTCTGGCTTCTGAGTCAACCAGATCGGAGCCAGACAGGCTTCAACACCCCACCTGTAGAGAAGAGACATCTTCCTATAGGCTTTGCAGTGTCACCGTTTCCCACCCCACATATAGAGAGGAGACATCCTCCTATAAGCCTTGTGGTATCGCCGTTCTCATGGGTTTTCACAGTTTCAGCTATGAGTAACAAGCCGTCAAAGACCATCAATCCAACCTCCCTGCTGGGATGCCTTTTAGAGGCCCTGAAACCCAAGGCCTTAATGCCCTACTTACAGATTCAAAAACTTGTTCATCTTTGCTCAAAAAAATATTGCCTCATTACCATTTAGATAACAATTTAAGGTGGCTGCCTAATGATACCTTTGATCCTAATATTCTATGGGCACTTTCTAACTACTGTCAGCACACAGGCAGATGGAAGGAGTTTCCTCATATGCAAGCCTCTTACTATCTAAGTTTGTCCTTGCAAATCATTCACCTGCTCACATGTTCCTGGCTATGCCATCTGAGCTGGAAGAACACTCCACTTCTGCTCTGGATCCAACTAATGAACTCCCACCTTTTCAACCTCAACAGGCAGCTAATTCCACTTCTTCAGCTCCCACTCTGGGCCATGCTGAGGAACCCACACCTTTCTAACCTCAACAGATAGATACTTCTACATCTTCTCCTCCTGCCGGTTCACCACCTGCCTTGCCACCTCTCTCCACTCACACCCATGTTACACAGGCTCCACTACCCTCTTCATCTTCCCCCCCACTAACTACTCCATCAGACTTGCTGGATCATTCTTCCTCTCCAGTGCCAGGCCACAGCAGCCATCTGGCTCTAGCACCCACCTTTACCCCTCCTTTCACACACTCGTGTGCTGCTACAGAAGCCAACCCTGACCAAGCCAAGCCAGCTGCAGTTCTCCTGTTGTGAGAGATGGCTGGCATAGATAGATTGGTTAGGGTACACATCACCTTCTCCCTCTCAGAACTCTCCCATATAGAACAAAAACTGGGGTCCTATATGTCTAACTGTACCTCTTTCATAATTCCAATACATTACCCAGTTTTATAATCTCACATTTCATGATATTTATATGATCCTACCTAATAACCTACTTCCAGCCTGAAACCTCCTTCCTTTCTGTCTCTCTCCCAAAGAGGCAGCTTCTGCCTCTATCCCTTCTCCCCCACTTCTCCCCTTCTTCCCTCCTCTTTCTCTCTCTATTTTTCTTTCTCTCTCTCTCTCTCTGCTATTCTCCCTTCTCCCCTCCCCCTTATCCCTCCATAGCCCACTAAATAAATACCCACTTTCTCTGCGTGGCATGTCTCTGTCTCTTGCCTGCCACACAGATCCCTTCCTGGGACCTACTGGCCCTTGTGGCCCACAGGCCACTCGGGGAACTGCAGCATTTTACCACCACAGTTCCTCATGTCCTGCTGCCCACTGCAGCCACTCAGGTTAGTCATTTTATTAGTAGCTCTAGGTGTCAACCAACTAAGTTCTCTGTCATTTTTTCATCAATAACTCAAGTAAAATTTTATCCTTCTCCAAGATCTCTGATGCAGTTTGACAGCTGAGAGGTTTTGTCAGTTTAAAAGGACAATCTCACCAAACAAATTTCAGTAAAACACAAATACAATTTATTAAGGTATGTACCTGCAAGTTATAAAGGTGTGAGGACAAATACAAGTTAATCAAATTTTTCTCTCATGTTGCCTTCCATAGTCTTAAAAATGCTTTTCATTGTGCAAAAACATCTGCCACCGTCATTCTGACATAAATATGCTATTGCTTATACAATACATATGTCTAAAACTTATGTTTTCACAAACCCAAAGAATTCTTGTGAGTTCCAGGGAGTCAAATTGAAAGATCCACCTTAAACAGGTCAAATACACCCCTCTCAATTCCCTGTCCTAAATATTTTTCCTGAACTTAACTTTGTCCTCTGTTCTACCAATACCTTAAACAGATGTAAAAGACACCAGACATTTTCATACAACAAACACCAGACAGGAGCAAAGAGACCAGCTACCTCAGGATGTGACCAGCACCCAGCTTTCTCAGGTCCCCCCCGTGACAACACCCACAAATAAGCAGGAAGCAGTCTTGAGACTTTGTCACCCCAATTCCTTTAACCTGTCATGTCTAACCTCCCACATTTTTATTATAAAAAAGAGATGGGAATGTAATGGTCTGTCCTGTCCCTTTAAGAGACAAGCCCTGCCCACTCCCTCCCCCATCTGCCGAGGCAAGGGGATCTTCCTTCTGCTTCCAACCTGAGACCTCCTTTCTTTCCAGCTCTCTCCTGAAAAGGCAGCTTCTGCCTCACTCCCTTCTCCCCACTTCTCCCCTTCCCCCCTGCTTCTCTCTCTGTGAGTCTCTCTCTGCCTCTCTCTCTGTTCTTCTCCCTTCTCCCCTTCCCCTTTCCCTTTTCCCTCCATAACCCACTAAATAAATAGCCACTTTCTCTGCATGGCATGCCTAATAGGTCTCTGTC
The DNA here is from genome assembly GCA_004026605.1 of Ondatra zibethicus. Lineage (NCBI taxonomy): Eukaryota > Metazoa > Chordata > Mammalia > Rodentia > Cricetidae > Ondatra > Ondatra zibethicus. The sequence goes on along the minus strand of PVIU01012519.1, from coordinate 36,666 downwards.
TCTCACCCGCCACATGGTTCTCTGCCTGGGACTGGTTGCCTTTGTGGTCCACCATGGTCTTGTGGCCCACTGCCACCACTTGGGGACCTGCAGCACTTTACCTAAACCATAACAAACAGTATTTTGGGACCCAAAAATTTTAGATATTTCTGAAAACTTCTGACTCCGTACATCTAAAATCAAGCTATAGATAAAGCCACTGTCATTCACTAGATATCTCCCTCACTGTCACAGATAATATGGAAACTGTATTTCATATCTTCCTAAAAGAAAATTTAGAATGTTTTTATGTAAGTTTATTGCAGTGCATCACTACACATCATTTATTGAATTCATTTTCAAAACTCTACCTGGTATTTTGGATAAAAAGTTCTTTGAAAGATTTAGGATGAGGTTAGGAAACAAAGAAAATTACAGATGAAAGGAGTGTGCTACAAGGAGATGCTCTTTTCTGAAGAGTATGTCCTTCCAGGGCTTTGTAATCCCTTTCAGGGCAGATGTAACCCTGCTGGCAATCTCCTCTCACAAAGGGAATGGTTAGTCTCACTGCATTAAGATCCTACTGGAGTTGAACCACAAAGTAAGGAACCACCAAAGATGAAAGGAATTGTACTGGGAAACAGTGGCATTGCATGTTTTCATTTTCAGGTAATATCATGGAAAAAAAACTGAAAGCAGCCTTACCTGCTATGGAATTTTGAATGATAAATGCCTCCCATCTTCTCTGACATTTGAATGCTTGGTCCTCAGTTAGTGGCCTTGTTTGGGGCCAGGGTGAGGTGGAGGGTTGGTTCTAAGGAAGTATGGACTTTCTGGAGAAAGTGTGCCCCTGGGGGCAGGTTTTGAAAGCTTAAGGAATTGCACCATTTCAAGTGTTCTCTCTCTCTCTCCACTCTCTCTCTCTCCCACCCGCCTCTCTCTCACCTCTGTGTGTGTGTGCGCGTGCGTGTGTGTGTGTGTGCGTGTGTGCGTGTGTGTGTGCGTGCGTGTGTGTGTGTGTGTGCGTGTGCGTGTGTGTGTGTGTGTGTGGTTTTCCCTGCGTGCTATTCAAGTGGTAAACTCTGAGCCAATCCTGCTGTCATGCCCTGTGCTTGATGCCCAAAATCTCCACCATGTTGTCGAAGTCTCTGAGGCAACTTCATTCTAGAAGTTGCCTTGGGCATGGTGTTTTCTAACAGTAATGGAAAAGTAACTATTATATTTATTGTGTTTTAGTTGCTACTATCAATAAATTTAGCATGGCAAGGAAATATGTATGTTCATGTTATAATAAAATTGACCTTCCTAATTATGAAAAAGAAAACCATAAAGGTTAGAGGTATGAATCAATGGTAGAATACTTGCCCTCATTTGTGAAGTCCTTTTATTCCTAGCATTGAAAATAATAAATAAATAGATAAACAAACAAATCAATAAATATAGGGGGAAAGTAATTGTTAAGTATTACTAAAAACTAAAAATATAAAACCTACCTCAATCCTTTGTCTCACACAAGTCAGCCTTTCCCTGGAAACCCACTGGATACACTGGCCAGGCAATCAGGTAAGCAATTTTCACTTGTCCTCCTACCTTCAAATTCCAATTCCCCAGCCTCACCCCCAGCTTTGTAGCAGACCACCTACTGTGGCCTCTTCTACCTCTCTGTTCCCCACCCCCACACCTAGGGAACTAAGAAGATCCTCTCCAGCAGCCTTTCTTCCTCACCCCATCTCTTTGTCACACCCACCATCAACTAAGTTGGTCTCTCCCTGGAAACCTGCTGACAATGCCTGTCAGAATCAGGTACTGGTAGCAGAGCCAGCTTTCTTCAGTCCTGTGGGCCATCTCACCACCCACCCTTCTAGCCCATTCCCATTCCTGTATGTCACTTCTACCCAGGACCCTCAATGGTCATACACAGTGACACACTCCAAAGATCAGAAAGGGCAGCAGAAACCAAGGAACAGAAAACCCACCCAACAAAGACAAGACAAGATATCAGCAACTAGAATTACAATCATCCCAAACCCAGATACCTAGATGCCAGCATAAAAACAGAACCAATTATAGCTAGGACAGTATGTCTCCATTAGAGCCCACCAACCTTACTAGAGTAAACCCTAAGAAATACAATGTAGCCGAAGCAAAAGAGTTCAAGCCAGCTATTATGAATATGTTCAAGATCCTTAAAGAATATATAAATAAATCCATTAGTGAAATCTATAAAAACACAAACTCTTGAATTAAATGAAGAAAGCTATTCAGGGTATGAAAGTGAAATGGAATCAATAAAGAAACCCAAACTGTTAAAACTGAAAATGAAAGATTCAGGAAGTTAAACAGAAATCTCAGAGGCAAGCCTCACCAACAGATGGATAAGAAAACCTCGGGCATTGAAGACAGAATAGAAGAAATGGATACATCAGTCAAAGAAAACGTTAAATCTAAAAAATCTAGGCACAAAATATACAGGAAGTCTGGGACATTGTGAAAAAAATCTATGAATAATAGGAATACAAAGAGTAGAAGAAACTCAGGTTTAAGGCAAGAAAAATATTTTCAACAATATTATAAAAGAAAATTTCTCTAAACTAAAGAAGGAGATGCTTTCAAGTTACAAGAATCATACAAAACACCAAATAGACAGGAAAAGAAAACACATTCCCACAATACATAATAATCAATATACTAACCTCACAGAACAAAGAAGAAATATTAAAGGCTGCAAGGGAAAAGGAACAAGAAACATGTAAAGGCAGACCTATAAGAATAACACCTGACTTAGAGTCTCAATGAAGACTCTAAAAGCCAGAAGGGCCTGGATAGATGTTTTACAAATTCTGAGAAACCACAGAAACCAACCCACACTACTATACCCAGCAAAATTTCAATCATAATAGATGGGGGGGTCTCACAACAAAATCAGATTTAAGCAGTTTCTGTCTTCATACTCTGCTCTACAGAAAGGCAATAGAAGAAAAACTTTAACAATCACACCCAAGAAAACATAAGGAATAAATAATCTCGAGAAGCAAATCTAAAGGGGGATCCACACATCTACAACAAATTGACAGTAATAAACAAACACTACTCACTGATAATTCTCAACATCAGTGTCCCAATTCCCCACGTGAAAATACACAGACTAACAGATTGGCTATGAAAACAGGATCCATCAGCTGCATGCAAGAAACACAACTTAACATCAAGGATAGAGATCAGCTAAGAGTAAAAGGATAAGAAAAGGTATTCTAAGCAAATGGACCCAAGGAGTCAGTCTACAGACCTGATTTTTGATAAGCCCAGAATACACACTGGACAAAGACAACATATTCATCAGATGGTTCTGGTTAAACTGAATGACTGCATGTAAAAGAATCCAAATAGATCCATACTCATCACTCTGCACAAAACTCAACTCCAGATGGACTAATGATCTCAACATAAGATCAGATATGTTGAATTGAGTCTGAGGTGGGGAATAGTCTTGAACTCATTGGCACAGAAAAAGACCTTCTGAACAGAACATAGATTGCACAGGAACTAAGAGCAACAATTAACAAATAGAACCTCATGAAACTGAAAAACTTCTGGGTGTTAAAGGACACAGTCATTCAGACAGACCAGCAGACTACAGAACAGGAAAAGATTTTTATCAACTACACATCTTATAGAAGGCTAACATCCAAATTAGATAAAGAACTCAAAAAAGGACATCAGGAAAACAAATAACCTTATTTAAAATGGTTTATAGATCTAAACAGTATTCTCAAAAGAGGAAACATAAATAGCTGAGAAGTTCTTAAAGAAATGCTCAACATTTTTTTAATATTCTTTTATTTTTCATTCAAAAAATTTACACTTCCTCCCCTTCTCACAGTCCCCTCCCGCTCCCCCACTAACCCTCCTCCCTCCCCATGCTTCCTTAAGAGGGGGAAGGGTACCCTGCCCTGTGGGAAGTCCAAGGCCCTCCCCCCTCCATCCCGGCCTAGGAAGGTGTGTATCCATATAGACTAGATTCCCAAAAAGCTAATAAATGCAGAAGAGATAGGTCCCAGTGCCATTATCATTGGCTTCTCAGTCAGCCCCCATTGACAGCCACATTCAGAGATTCCGGTTTGATCATATGCTCATTCAGTCCTGGTCCAGCTGGATTGGTGAGCTCCCATTAGATCAGGCACACTGTCTCGGTTGGTGGACCAGCCTCTCCCGGTCCCAATTTCCTTGCTTATCTTCTCCTACCTTCTGCTCTTCAACTGGACCTTGGGAGCTCAGTCCACTGCTCTTATGTGGCCGTGGGTCTCTGTCTCTATCTCCATCCATCGGACAAAATTTCTATGGTGATGATCAAGATATTCATCAGTGTGACTATGGGACAAGGCTAGTTCAGGCACCTTCTCCTCTGCTGCCCAAGTACCTAGCTGGGGACATCCCCGTGGACACCTGGGATCCCCTCTAGAGCTAAGACTCTTGCCAATCCTAAAATGACTCCCTTAATGTAGATATCTTATTGCCTTCTCCAATATCCACCCTTCCTCCATCTCCACCCTCTCACTCCCCCAAGCTCTCCCCAGTCCTTCCCTTCTCCCTTCTCCTTCCCTCTCTCCCTTTTACCCCCCCACCCCTACCTACACCCCTATCCCCATTCCCGTGCCTCCACCTTTTGCCCGGCAATCTTGTTTGCTTCCAATTTCCAGGAGGATCTATATATGTTTTTCTTTGGGTTCACCTTGCTGTTTTGCTTCTCTTGTGTTGAGCTTGTGAATGCTCAACATTTTTAGTCATCAGGGAAATGCAAATTAAAAGATGAGCTTTCATCTTGAATTAGTTAGAATGACCAATATCAGTTAAGCAAATGACAAGTCTTGCTGGCAAGGATATGAAGTAAGGGGAATACTCTTACATTGCTGGTGGAAGTGCAAACTTGTACAGCCTCTATGGAAATCAGTGTGATAGTTCCTTGGGGAAACTGGGAATAGATCTACCTCAAAATCCAGTTATACCACTCAGGCATCTACACAAAGGACACTACATCCTATTACAGAGACACTTGCTCCACCAGGTTCATTACTGCTCTATTCATAATAGCCAGAAATTAGAAATTGACTAGATGCCTGTTAATGGATGAATGGATAAAAAAATGTGGTACATTTACACAATAAAATATTAGTCTGTTGTTTAAAAATGAAATTCACAGTAAAAGGATGGTGCTTTAAAAAAGAAAGAAATCATTTTGAGTGAGACTCAAAAAGACAAATACAGTGCATATCCACTTATATGTGGGTGTTAGCTGTTAGGTCTTCAATAAGCAGGCTACAATCCATATAATCACAGAAGTTGGGTATAGAATAAGAATCTGAGGGAGGAATATTGGATTACCCTAGGAAAGTGAAATAGAATAGACATGGATGGATATGTGGGGCTGGAACAGGAGGATCAAACTGAGAGAGGGCAGGATTAGAGGGGTGAGGGAGAGAATATGGGGAGGGACAGCTAAAACTAGGGAACATTTGAAGGGCTTTAAGGAAACATAATACAATGGAAGCATCTAAATTATACACACAAATGAAGGTGATCTAAATGGAATCGCCAAATAACATGGCAGGTGAAAGATGGATGCCTCTCATCGCCAAATGGATACTCCAGTTCCTGGAACTGATCACATCTAATCGAGCTGTTGGCCAAAGAGTCCCCATGGAACCCTTCAAACAATCGAGGCTATTACCGAGGCTATTGATTGCTCTCCACAAACTGATGATAAGGTCCTGTTGCTAGAGTTAACACCTACAAAAATCACTGAATGCAGAGAAGTCTATCTGGTGCCTAAAGCCTTCACCCCTGTTCTGTAATGTTCATGGTACTAAAAGGTACTCTGCATGCTACCAATGGAGAAAGCTAAACCAACTACAGTCCCTCAATCAACAAATGGTGACCTGCCTGCAAGACATGCTGGTACAATATTTGCGTGAAGACTGTGGGAGTAACTAACCAATACCTGATTTGATCTGAGCCCACCCCATGAGATGGAACCCATGTCCAACAGTACTTGGGTAACTACGAACCTGAGACTAGATTGACCAGGGACCTAGAGGAAAACCAAATACTACTATTCTACCAAAGGAATGTGGCAACAAAATGAATCTTAACATTCTGTTATATTTATAGATCCTGTCATATTCAGACATCATCAGAGAAACTTCCTCCTACAGTAAATGGTAACAAATACAGAGACCCACAGCCAGACAAGGTGAAGATAAGTAAGAGACCTTTGAACCGTCAGCCCTAAATGGAATGTCTTCAAATACCTTCCCTCTTGGCTCAGGGAACCTTGTAGAAAAGGCAGCAGAAGAGTGTAAGAGCCAGAGGAGATGGAGAACACCAAGGAAACAAGAATCTTGAAATTCAGCAAGACTGGTGCACATATGAACCCATAGAGACTGTGACAGCAATATAGGGCCTGCACAGGTCGGGCTTGGTGGGGTCCAAGTGCTGAGAACAGAAATGGACACAAACGCCTGTCCCTAATCCAGAAGCTATCTCAAATTGATAACCACTCTCAAATGACAAACTAGCTTTCTCCATAAGAGTTTCAGTTTGTATACAAACCGCTCTTCCAGGTAGGTCCCACGTCCAGCAGTGGACAGCCAACACAAAATGATCTCAAGTGAAGTTTTGGAGGCTTTGTTGCTGTTGTTTAGTTGGTTGGTTGGTTGGTTATTTTGCTTGCTTGGTTATTGTTGTTGTTGCTGTCTGGTGTTTTGGGCGGGGTTTGAGGTTGTCTTGTCTCATAATACTTTGTCCGGACTTTTTTCTTTTATTTTTTCCTTATCCTATAGATCTGTTGCTATATATTATTGTTTCCAATTTTTGTGGGTTTATGGAATCTGCGTTTTCCTATCCATGTGTCTCTGTATCTATATGTGTGTCTCGGACTTTTTCTTTGACTGTTTTTTCTGTTCATTTGTTTTATCCTATCCAGGTTTGTTTGTTTTTATTTAAATTCCTTTTTCTTTTTTATGTGCTTGTTTGTTTTCTAATAAAAGAGAGCAATAAAAGATGTGGATTAAGGTAAGTTGGAATATAGAGAGGATATGGAAGAAGTTGGAGGACAAAATACATAGTATAAAAGATCTATTTCAAGAAAAAAGAAAAATCTAAATTCATAAACAGAGGCAAAAGCTAAATTGTTATGTAAGATAATATATGCCATTTAAATAGGGAAAAGAACATGCTCTTGCTCGCTCGCTCTCTTTCTCTCTCTCTCACACACACACACACACATACCAAAGAAAACTGCAATGTTAGAACCATAAATCATATTTTTCCAATGGTCATTTTGAAATTAAGTACTTGAATGAGTCTCAGCACTTAGGAAGCTATGGTGATTTGAATGAGAATGGCCCTAATAGGTTCATATATTTGAATGCTTGGTCACCAGGCAGTGGAACATTTTGATAGGTTTAGAAAGATTATGAGGTATGGCCTTGTTGGAGGAAGTATGTTACTGAGGTGGGCTTTAAAGTTCCAAAATGCTCATCCCATGACCAATCTTTCTCTTTCTGTCTAAAATAAGGATGTAGTAGCTCAGCTTTCATATGATATTTATATATGTATTTATATACATATATATATCTTAATTGAATGAGTGTCACCCACATCACCCCACTTAAAGCACTTATACCTCCATGTTACTGTCATCCACAGAAGCACAGAGAGGAATGTTTAATGAACACTGTAGCCTACCTATATTGACACATAAGATTAACCATCAGGCACCTTCCTTAAGTAATCTTAATCAGATCATGGTGGTAGATGTCTGTAACTCCAGCACTCAAGCAACAAAAGCAGATTAGCCACAAGTTCAGACCAACTTGGACAACATAAAACCCTATCTGAAAATAACAGCAAAAGGGGTCATTTTATATTCTGTGTGTGGGGTGTATTTAAAGCAAGTATTAGTAGGAAACAAACAAAATAAGATACTGCAATTCATATTTGTCTGCTGAAAATTAACTTTTAAAGACTTTTGTTTGTTCTTCTCTTTGCAACAGAATGCTGATATGACTTGAAGCATGCTGCTACTTTCCTGTTGGCAGCTATCAATTGCTAAGATAGTGTAACTTTGCAAGCAGAGATGATTAACTGACCTACATGAAATATTTAGAACACTCTAATCCCTACAACAGAGAGATGCTATTTTGTCAAGAAGAATAAGTTTCTTCACCTTTCAAAGTTATGCATATAAAAGTTAGAGTTTGCTTGGTGAGCATTATTTTATTAACTCATCTTATGATACATTTTTCTAGATATTTAAAACCTTCTTGGAGCTTCAATTACTGCCGAGCAGTCATATTTTTTTCATTGTTACAGTTAGTCATATTTCCTTAACCATCATCATTGGCCAAACATATACATTTAATACTTTAACTGTGAGAGCTCATTTGTGTGCTATCATTCACATCTTCTTTGGCGCCTACAAACTATCCTAGGCAGAAAAGAAAGTCGGGATATCTTATATGTCATCCTCTCCAGTCAGAATCTCATCTCTCTAGAGGCTTAGCAGTTACCACTCGACACATTATCAAAATCTGGAAAATAACCGTCACCTCGTTGGCAAGCATATTTTGGATGCCTTCATGAACGGTGAATCGACGAAGCATGTGCCCTTCAATTTAGGAACAGAAGTAGACACTATGGCCAAGCTTCTCTAGAGGCTGAGGCAAGAGAACACTTGACCCTAAACATTTTAGTTTCAGACTAGCATAATCAACATGGTCACCTCAAAAAGAAAATGAAGTCTCATTTTTGGCCTTGATCTGCATTTCAGCAGGTCAAGCTCTAGATTAAGTTAATCACAGGTAGACTTATATTTATGTAATCTCCATGTAAATCATAATCTTTGAAGTATGAAATCAAAAAAATTAACCCATGAAGATGGGACCTTAGCAAAGGAATGACCACAGGAGATGCCATAATTCAAAAACAATTGAATGGGTGTTCAACATCTATGACTTGATCTATGAAAAACTTAACCATTGACTGGATCAGCATCTATGAACCGGTTACCCAAGAAAAACCCTAACCCAAAGATGTGACCTATATCTGTGACTTGACATCAGAAAGGAGTCTCCAGGGGTGTCACATATATCTAGCAGCTGGAAAGGGGAAGCTAACAGACTTGAGACTGAAGCCAGCAAGAAGGGTATTCTGCATTTATACCTCACTCTTCACATCATCCAGCAGTCTCTTATTTATTTATCTCTATCACTTGTTCCTTATCTATTTAATGCCCAATGTCAATTTTTGCAGGGTGGCCCTGCACTGGTCTTGTCCCTCCCTGCATGTCTTTCTTTTCCTTCTGTCTTTTTCTTTTGCCTTGTTCTTTTCTTCTTCATCCTCCTCTTACTAGGCTCTCCCAAAGGACGCAGGGTGGCATGATTTGCAGGATGTGTGTCTCAGCCTGCTTAGAGCAAGGACTGTTGATGTTGTCTGGTTGCATTTCTTTACCTCTCTTTTCATTCAGCCTTCAGTCAAAACTGACTCGTTTCACCCTTGTTTCTAAACTTTCTCCTTCTACTTATTTTCCCACCTTTGTCCTCACGAGTAACTCAGTTATAGTTTTATTTTTTCCTTCTTCACTCATAACCACAATTATATATATATATATGTATATATATATATATATTTTCATACAAATGTTACCATCAGGGTTCCTCTATTTCCTAAAATGATTGGTTCTTAAAGAATGCTTTTTCAAAGAAGAGCACAAATTTTAATTAAAAGAGCATATGTGAAAATCAAAAAGCCAAACAGTTTAGAGTCAGTGATTTGTGCAACTAAAAGAGAATTTACTTGAACTAGAATTACAGAAGCAGTTCTAAGTCATTCTGAGCCTACGTGAAATCACTTACTCCTCAAATATGCTCTTTGATGACTGTCACACGAAGGGGGTCCTTGTTCCATCCCAGATGCCCAGCTAGCTTACACCCGAAATAATCACACAGAAACTGTATTAATTAAAACACTGCCAGGCCCATTAGCTCTAGTTTTTTATTGGCTAATTCTTACATCTTAATTTAACCCATTTCTATTAATCTGTATATCACCACAAGGTTGTGGCTTACCGGGAAAGATTCAGCATGTCTGACCTGGCGGCTCCATGGCATCTCTCTGTCTGCCCTTCTTCCCAGCATTCAGTTCTGTCTTCTCCATGCCTACCTAAGTTCTGCCCTATCAAAAGGCCAAGGCAGTTTCTTTATTCAACCAATGAAAGCAACACATAGTCAGAAGGACCTCCTACACCAGATGACTGCATTTTAAGATAATGTTAATAACACCTTAGAGCTATATTCTACTTTTGACGTTTTTGCTTATGTATCTGTATCTCAATTATACAGTTTGTATATTGTGAACTTTCTCAATAATTAATTAGTAATTAATAATATGATTCCTTGTGGCTTTTTCAGCCATCTTATTGTTATTTTACATGCCTGCCTTCTCCTTCTGGATTTACCTCCCTCTTCCTTCCCTAGGGAGCTCCCCTTTTCCCATTTCCCCTATCAGATCACTTGTATCCTGTTGTCCCCCTTTACCTTCTTCTCCCGTTCTGTATTTACTTTCTTCTCCCTCCCTAAGGAGTGCCCCCATCCTAGTTCCCCCACTTATATCCTGCTTAAAATGGATCAATATTTTGTGTTGTGTTCACATAATAGAATAGTCTGTGCAATAGAAATGAACTGAAGTTGCAAGCAACTGGAATTAAACAATGATTATTTTTTTGTTTGACTATCACCGTGTTTTCAATCTAAAGTTACACTTGAATAGTGTAAGTGTTTTACAGAGTCTCACCATGGGAAACAACACTTCAACCTTGCTGAAATCTAGTCCTTGGTTTAGCACTGTAAACACTTCCAGTTAAAGAATAAGGTTGATTTATGATTCAATAAACTACCACAGCCTAGGAGTTTTGTATCCTGAATAACTCCCCAAGGTAGGGTCTACTGCCCCACTCTTGCCATCTGAGAATAACATGTCCTGAGCATCTCCCCCAGGTAAGAACACCCACCCCTGATGTGACTCCTCCCCCACAGCAATTCCCACAAGCAACACCAACCATCCTCTGCCTCCTAAGGACTCTTGTACAGTCTGTGAGTCTTGCATAGACTTCTGAGGACATTCACTGACAACTTGCTAACCTTATGAAGGTTTGCTAGCTCACCTGAGACCACATCAGGTACCCTATTCACACATCAACACTGAGTTCCCCAATCGTTAACCCCCAGCACTACTCAGCTAGTCTATAACCTGAAAAGTTGGCATTATAGCAAACAGAAATCCAAGTACAACTCAAAAAAGGTGGGACAGATATCTATACCAAAAAAAAATCTCTAAATGCCTAGGTTCCATAACAAAAACACAAACAAGACAATAACAAAAATATTAATGCTCCCATAGTAATGTTCCCTGAGAAAAGTTGGATGACACACAACACAATGATTTTAAACAGCAATTAAAAATATGTTCAAGGAACTCAATAATATGAGTGATGACCACAGAAACAGTTAATGATATAAAGAAAATAATTCAAGATATGAAAATAGAATTGAATAAAAATATAACATTTATAAGAAAACACAAAATGAAATAAAACTTGAAGTGGAAAATTCAGAACATCAGATAATAAGCTAATTGGGAACCTGTACCAATTGGAAGGAACAAGTGGGGTGTTAGAGACAAGGCAGAGAATTGGGTCATTTAAGCAAAGAAAGTGGTAATTTTTAAAAAATTATAAGAAAAAACATAAATGAATCACAGGAACTCTGGATTACTATAAAAGACCAAATCTACGAATTATAGAACTGAGCAACAAAACAGGGCTAAAACAGAACAAATGGAAATGGCTACTGAGAAAGAAGCAATCAATTTCATCCCACAATGAGTTCCCTAATAGGTATCCAATTCCAAGTGGTCAGCCCTAAACATGTGAACATATGAACAAAACTCAGTCAATGGGTACTTTATATACATATATATGTATCTCTGCATGCATGTGTAACAAGGCCATGAATTTGAGAGAGTGAGATACAGAGGGGTTGAATGGGGGAGACAGAGAGGGAGAAGTGATGTAAGTGCTACACTCACATATAAAAGTCTCAGAAAAATAAAAATCCTAAACTAAAAAAAAAAAAAACAATAGATAGGAAGACACAAAATCAAGGCTGAAATTAACGAAATAGAAATTTAAACACAACCAAGTAACAACTAAAGTAGGAATTGGTTCTTTAAAAAAAATGAAATGATAGATAGACCATTAGCCAAATTAGCCAAAGTAGAAAGAAGATCTAAATTAACAAAATTAGAGATAAAAGGGAGACGTTATAAAAGATACTGCAGAAATGCATAGAATTATAAGAGTATACTTTCAAATGTTATATTCTACTTAACCACTAAAAGACATGGTGCGTCTCTAGATGTATATATCCTAGCAAAGCCAAATCAAGATGAAATAAATAATTTTTTAAAAATGGACCCATAACAACTAATGAGGTAAAAACAGTAATTTATAATCTCGCAACTAAAAAATCCCCAGGACTAGATGGGATCTATGAAAATTTCTGTTTAACATACAATAGCGTACTTGGATGAAATTTTCTACTATAATGAAATTTTAGAAGCAAATTAAAATTGAGAGATTCAGTTTCTTGTGATAAAAGCAACAGAGTAAAGAAGGAGAAGAGGTTTAAGAAAAGGGCAGATTTTCAAACTACTGTTATTCTGCTAAATGGACTAATTACTAAACTGACTTCTAATTACTTATCATTACACCCTTAGATTAGTGTATCTACCAGCCCTCACCAGAGAAGCCTTTTGTGCAGTAGGCAGAGATCAACACAGAGACCCACAGCTGGTCAACGTGCACACAGTAAGAGACTGTACAGATCTTATTTGGAGAAAAAAACAACTTGGGACATCTATATCATACCCCCTCCTCCAGGGCTCAGGGATCATTGTGGAAGAGGGGTGGGTGCATAGTAAATCCAGGGGCAGTGGAGTATGACAAGGAAATCGTGTTTTCAGGACACAGCAGGGAAGTTACACATATGAGCTGACTAGGACTGTGAAAGCATGCTCAAGTCCTACACAAATACGAGCCACAGAAAATCCCTGTGTGAGAGGGAAATCCCATAAAGTCCCATTCCTAGGAACAGAGTGACTGGCAGTCCATAGCTGCAAGAAGAGGGAGAGTTAGTGTTATTTAGGTGTATGGTCCCTGGGAGGTCACCCACGCCCCAGTGGATGGTCACAGACTCAAGCACAAACTGGGCAATATAAATTGCGTAATATGCTTTATAAATATGCATGTATATATACATATTCATACAAAAGAGTTTAGCTGGAGTTGCCCTACACAGGGGATAATGCTACTTACAGCAAAGCCCAGTGTCAGGTGTGGGATACCTCCTCCTTGAGTTGCTCGGTGGTGTTCTGGAAATATCCAGTACAATCCAAGCTATTGACATTGCTCTTGTTTCCCACAAGAATTTGTGGATAGGACCCCACTGCTGAGGACACCACAAGTTTCAGTCACAGAACATAGAGAAATCAAGTTGGTGGTGACCCAGGAAGCTTCCTGACTATTGACTAGCTTTCATATTTCTGGAAAATGCTATCTGGGTTGCTAGAGATAAAGCCATCAACACTCTTACTCGGATGTGATTCCTATGAACTACAGTACGGCAAGACAGGCCAGGGATGACTAGAGGAGTGGGGATCCTTCTGTGGAAAAGCCCTTATTCCTGTGAGGTAAAGACTTTCTGGTGTGGCCTTCAGGCGGTGAGCACCCACTCTCTAGTAACTCCTCTCCTATAAGGAAGCCAAATAAACTCGTTGGTTCTCTAGAGTAAACAGTGGTAGAATCATACCTGTTCATTGTTGGGACCTTAGATGAGCAGATGATGCTTACTTCTCCCCCAGGAAGATTTTTTTAGTAATCAGTGTTAAATTTGTGTTTAATGTAAGGTTTGACATATGTTTTACCCTCTGAAAGACTCCAAATTCAGTCAGCATCAGCTGAAACATAAAAACAAAGTAAAGAAAAAAAAGTAAGACACATTAAATATTATTAGCAAATGAACTATACATATCACTTCTCACTCATGTGTAGAATTTTCAAAATATATCTATGTATTTTGTGGGCTGGTGAAATTCCTCAGTGGGTAAACATTCTTGTTGCACAAGTCTGATGTCCTGAACTTGACCCCTAGTATTCACAGGGAAGAAAAGAGGACCAATTTCCAAATTTGTCCTCTGATCCCCAAACCTGTGACAGGGCATACATACACCAACACAGACAAATAATAAATAAATTTCAATTTTAAGAAAACATATATATTATAATAAATAAAATACAAGTTAGTCTTAAAGCACTACTGAAGTCATTATGGTATAGTATGATATGGAGGTAAACTTTAAACCACCAGGGTTTGAATTCCAGCTTCATCATTTTTTGTATGGCTTGGAGAAAATTACAAACCTGTCTATGCCTCATTATTACCATATAAAAATGACTATAATACTAAAACTGAGCTAACAATTATGTAGATTCAGGCTATCCAAATGTTATATAGACCTCCTATTTAGTTGACATCATATAAATGGCATAATTTTTCACACTTATATGCTGTCCTTTAGCTCACAGATATTAAAAATATCTGTTATGGTTTGACTTCTGCTGTTATTATAAAATACTCTGACCAACAGAAACCTAGCTCTGTTGAGCTCAAGAAACCTAGGGATGGAAAGGATTTATTTGACTTGCGTTTCCAGGTCGCGGCCCATCATTGAAGGAAGTCGGGGGAGGAGCTCAAGCACGAGCATGGAGGGATCTGGAAGGAGCGCTGCTTACTGACCAGATCGAAGGTTCAATCCTAGCTAGCTTTCTTTTATAGTCCAGGATCACCTTACTAAGGATGGTGCTATCCACTATGAAATGGGTCTGCCCACATCAATTAATAATCAAGACAATCCCCAGAGAAGTGTTCACAGGCCAGTCTGATCTAGGCAATTCCTCATTTGCGCTTTTCTCTTAATGGGCTCTAGTCTGTGTCAAATTGACCGTTAAATCCAACTATGGCAGTACCACTATTACAAAATAAGTTTAGAATAGGTTTACAAATTGTTGAAATTTTATTAACTTTAAAATGCCTACAAACCATTGATTCTAAAGAGGAAAAACAATCACAAACATTCACATGTAGAAAAAAAACACTAAATATTTGTCGTGTGTGCAGAAGTCCTGTGGGACACATGTGCACATAATGTCTGACATTTACTTGTGATAAATCTTTTACTTGATGGCAAATACGCAGTAATTTTTAGACTGCCAGTGTTATGGATATATTTGTCTTTACTTTGAAACTGAAATAAAGTTACATAATTGAGACATATTTCATCAACATTTATCATTCATAAGTTTGATGTTTGAACTTTTTGCTTCTATAATTTCAAAAGCACTTTCTTTTATGTCTTGAAAGGGGGAGTAGAGAAAAATAACCTTTAATTTGTGTTCAAAATGTTGAGTATCTCCCCCAGGAAGCATAAAACGACCTCTTAGGATGGGATGAAAGAACTAGAGTGAGATCATCAGTTCCGGCCACGCCCACTCTCGTCTAACTGCGTTTTCCATCTGTCTCTCACTAGAAGAAAGTGGGAGAATCAGGTTAAAACATGTCTGACTTCATAGGAGATTGTAATGGGCATTTTCAGGGAAAAGAAAAGGAAGCAAGGCTAGGGGCTGATTGCACAGCAAGTCTATAAAATCTTTTCTTTGAAGAAAAGGATTTACAGAAAGCTTGGAAAACAGGAAAGGGATACTGCTCCCTGACTTTCTATCCTGAATATCAATGTCCTTGATTAACAAAGTATTTCTTTTACCAGAGGGACATGGTAAATGTTATTCTATATCACCTACAGAACAAAAAAGTAAATGAGTATAATGGCTGGACATACATATTCATGAAATCAGGTAATTACAAGTATAACCACTGCTTTCTGATTGTTTAGAACTGGACTGATTACCATATGAAAACCATTCATTCTGAAAGAAAGTTCTTTCTCCTTAAGCATTCATACTGGGCGCCACTTCTCTGGCAGGAGGTGCTGTGAACCCTAATTTAAAATGCAATACCATAAATTTGGGGAGGGCAAAAGGTAGAAATATCATTTCCAAAGTAGTGTGCTAAGGTCACAGGCGGTGATCTAGAAAGTGCAAAGGCTGTTAAAAAACAGGATGAAAAGAATGTACTAACGTACATGCACCCTTAAGACCTTACACTGCAACACATTATTCAAGAAAATGACCCTCATTTTCAACTCTAAGCACTAAATGTTGCTATAATTGTAGTTACAAAATGTCAGTAATTGCACCAGCTTATGAGATTTGTATCTATTTCTAGTCTGGGCTAAATTTAAACACACTTTATGGTATAATAAGAAGTGTTGATCTTTAGAACCACCACGTCACTCTGGTGTTCTGTAGTAGACAGACAGTATTTTTCCTTGGTGCAGTGAACCTTAATATCTATCAAGGGTGGGCATTCCTGACACATCGTATGAAATTTCGAGTGTACAATTCAAGCAAAAAGAGCAGTTTCTTTTGAACACAGCAAAACAGATGTTTTTCTTGGAGAGTTTAGAGTGCAAGGGCAAAGAAGAAATTACCTCAAATATATACAAGTGCTAAAAAGGCTATTATACTCATTAACTCATAAATTTTGATCTCAGTTTTCTAACTTCCTGTGAAGAATTGTTACCTCAGCTTACTGGAAACTTTGTTTTCCCTACAACTTATTTCAAGTTCCATGTTTAAAGAAGAATTAGCACAGGCCTTCCTTCGTTGCTCCTCAAAAACAAACACAAAATGGCAAGCAAGCAAGAAGATAGACTAAAATATAACTTCAAAAGAGAAAAATCAGTAAGAAAGCAATATTGTTTTTACTTTGATGATACATACATCTTTCTAAAGAAATACCTATGACAAAACGTTAATCTGAAACTTCAGTGTATTTCTTAATAAAAGATAATCAAGGTTTTATCAGTTAGATAAGTACTTATAGAAATATGAAGCTTACCAAGTTCACAGATAATAAAAAGAGAATTACTTCTTCCCGAGGCAATTCTTTCAGTTACTCTCCCTTTCAAGTCAAGAATCCTAGGTAATATTATCAACTATTTTAAAAGAATGTCTTTTAATTGGCCTTGAGTCCGACAGACCACTACTAAAATGTGCAATGCCATTTTGCGGCTGTTTCTGTCAAGGCGTTTTATGGCCACCATAACTCGCATAGTGTGAAAAGTGCTTATTCTGCCATTTCTATGCGGATGTTTCCCGAATTTACATCATCTTTTAAGTCCGGAGACTTGAGAGTTCAGGGAGTCTGTTAATATTTTGCATTCCATTTCAACACTGAAAATGTCATCAAAATCTCTGTAGCCTCATCTCGTCTACAGGTCAGCGATGTGTCCCATGTTGAAAAACTCAATATAGGAGTGCATGAGTCGTTGTGAATTTACAATAAGCATCTTGAAAATAGTTCCACACATTGCTCTTTTAGAGAGTCTTTGCATGGGTTGATTAATAAATTTTAAATTTGATGTCTCAATTACTTTCTTTCAACTATTATGTATTCTTTGTTCAAAACCCTATTCATCTACAGAACTCTTTGAAGACAGTGACCTAGCTCAATGGAAAGGCACACAAATGCATTTCCATAAATTCATTACAACCTCTACCTGGGACTTACCCTGCCTTTCAGTTACTGATGGAGAATCCCAAACAAAAATGTTACAATACTCCATAGGCTACTTCTGTTCCTGTCAGTTTCTGGAATATGCAATGTGGTCCATCCAGTGTGGTATGTGTTCAGAATGTAAAAAATAATTAAGGTGTGACTGTGCTAGTTTAAAAATAAAATGAGGAGCACACTCTAAGGGAAAAAGTAAATGACTAGATGAACCAAATAAATTAAGCAATTAATTAAAAGCAATGCTGTAAGTTCAGCAATGCAGTACTTATTGGAGAGGAAGAAATATTAAATTTACAAAGAAGAGAGTGGGAAGTAAGAGCAAACTGTGGGACCAATCATTGCAGAATGGTTTGACTGAAAGGTTAGCAAAGAGAACCAAGATTGAATAAGGCTGCTCTTGTGCCCAGGCTACCAACAAGACAAATATGGAATGCACATGCAAGTCCTCCAACAGTCTTACTGTTGGGCCATAGGATATGGTGCAATGACTGTAGCTAAAGACTACAGAAAATGGAAAACAAGAACAGATCATGTCCAGTAGCTTCAAATGCAATGAAATCCAAACAGAAAAGCATCGGTAGGTAATGCATACAGAGAACCTACTACGTGCCAGGGCCCTGAGTTAGCTATGTTACCTGCGTTATCTGATTTTTATCCTTCATGTCCCCAAATGACTAAACAACTTTCCTGAAGCCCCTAAATCAGTACAGTCACTGCCTCTGATCCACAGCGCTGCTTCCACCATTTGTAATATGAGTTCACTGGAACTAACACCAGTTGTTAGTTCATTAGAACTGACAACAGTATTCCAGACCAGATGGATAAGGCTTATTTGAAAACTTTAATTCCCATTCCTAAAAACCAACAGAAATTATGGAGGTGAGGGCCCCATCGCCTGTCTATGAACAAATCCATGTGATTCTAAAGCACTAAACTAGAAATGATATTGGCCTAGTAAAATGGCAGGTGTAGGTTCTCCTCAGAATCACTGCTTCACTGGTCCTGGGACACTGGCAAGAATTCCAGTACCAGGCATGATTTCACTCTTGTGGAGCAGGCCTTAAATCCAATGAAAGCACTTTTGCTTACTGCCAAAGTGTGCCTGACACTACCATGTCACATGGATCATTGTTTTAGTTCGTAGGCATCATAGCTGAGTGGTTTACCTCCCTTGGAAGCTTGCATGTTGCCTTCTGGTACCCTGAAAGCTAGTCCTCAAGGAAGGCAATTTCAGGCCAGAACCAGGCCCAGATCTTCCATGTTCTATGTCTGAGGTCACATGACATACTTCCGCAATAAGGACTTACCTTCAGTGTCTATGAAGGAGCCAAGAGCAACAGTAATAGCCTATGTTTGAGAAGGAGGGGTTCTCTTGCACAACTCTGATCACCAACCCAAAAATCATTAGGAGTTCTGTTATATAATCTGTGGCTCTTGTAGTATTGTCAACCAAGAGAGGAAATGGGAAATTGAGATTTGAACTATTTATACACACACACACACATACACACACACTGAGAGAGAGAAAGAATTTTAGATAGATAGTTAATATAGTTCCTTATGAACTTTTCGGGATCCTCAGTGTTATTTTCTGCTCCTTCCTTCTTCTTCTGTATTTTCCTCCCTCCTCCCTCCCTAATAGAACCTCAGGCCTGTTTTTCTCTTTTAGATCACCTGTAACCTGCTATTTCCCTCTCTATTGCTCCCTACTTCCCATGGTCCCTTTTTACTCTCCTGGTTTCTTTAGTTTCTCCAGGTTATATACAAGCGTCTGAAGATTTGGAGATAGGAACATTGTATTCATTGGGGTTTCTATTGCCATGAAGAGACCATGACCACAGGCAACTCTTATAAAGGTAAAACATTTCATTGGGGCTGGCTTACAGTTTCAGAGGTTTAGGCCATTATCATAATGGCGCAGCATGGTGGTGTGCAGGCAGACATGGTGCTGGAGAAGGAGCTGAGAGTCCTACATCTTGACCTGCAGGCAACAGGAAGTGACTGTGGCTTGAGCATATATGAGACCTCAAAGCCCACCTCCACAGTGACACAGTTCCTCCAACAAGGCCACACCTACTCCAACAAATCCATACCTCCTAATAGTGCTATTCCCTATGAGTTTATGGGAGCAATTACATTCAAACCACCACAAACAGCAAATGAAAGAGAACATGACACATTTTTTTTCTTCATCTGGGTTACCTCACTCAATAAGAACTTTTTTTAGATTCATCCATTTACCTACAACATTCATAACTTCATTTTTCTTTAGAGTCAAATAGTATTCCATGGTGTATATGTACCACATCTGTATTATCTATTCTCTTATTGGTTGGAGGACATTTAGGTTGTTTCTATTTCATTGCTATTGTGAATAGCACAGTAACAGGAAGTTTGATGTAAGGTTTTGTCTCCTAGAAACATCAGAGACGCTACACTCATGAAATCTTATCAACATGGCTACCTAAAGAAGACCTGAAAAAGGATGACACCATTAGACATGCTAACATGGAAGGGGAAAGTCTCACGGGTCATGGGGCCACAACCCTAGAAAAAGTACCACAGACAACTAATGGATGCTGAGCATGGGAGAAATAGTCTTTGCCAGAGGAAACAATTCCAAGTTGATTTCCCAGTACCAACTAGTCATCCAGAAACCATACACATAAGCAATATTATACAGACTTAGAAAATTGTATTTATATATTTAAGAGAGAGAAGAGAGAGAGTGTGTGTGTGTGTGTGTGTGACAACAATTAAATAAAGAATTTGAGAGAAAGCAAGGAGGGTGCATGGAAAGGATTAGTGGAAGGGAAAAGAAACATGAAAATGATGAAATTGTGTTATAATTTCAAATATAAAAAAATTAAGGAATAAAATTAATAAATTTTATTATTTTTATTATTTATTATTTATTCCGAGACAATAAAAAGATCATGAAATCAGAGGGAAAGTGCAGACAAAGGAATTCGAGAAATGAACTGCTAGTGTTTACTTCTGCTGTCCTTACACAAGAGATATTTCAGAGACTCCCTTGTAGTGTTGTGTGGGAAAACAAAGAACTGAATGTTTCCTAAATTTCAATACGCAGATAAATCAACAGAGGATCTTACTTTTGTTTGGTTGGTTGGTTTTTGTTTTACTTTTCTGTAGTGCTGGAGCTCAAACCTGGGGCCCCATACATGCTAGACAAGAATGCTGGCTGGTAGCCAAACTCCCAGCTCAAGCGAGGTGCAGTCTTCAATATAGCAAGTCCAGCAATAACCCAGAATCTGTATGACTGACAAGATCTCTGATGACTGATGCTGTATGACTGAGAACTATTTTTGAATAGAAAATACATGAAACAAAAATGTTACCTAGCTGGACATGGTGGCTCAGTCTTTAATCACAGCACTCAGGTGAGCAAGGCAGAGAGATTACCATGAGATTCAGGGAAGTCTGAGCTACAGAGGGAGAACTCATCTCTAAAACCCAAACAAAACAAAACTTTTATACAGACACAATCTGTATTTTTATGTTATATTTGTTTATTGTATATAACAGGATATACATGACAGAATAACTACATCACTAATACATCCATATTCTGTGTAGCTGCATTATGCTAATTAACACATCTATTACCTTATAATTTTATCATTTGATGGCAACATTATTACTCTCTATATTTTTCCAAAATACAATATATTCTAACTAGGTACTGTAACTGTTAAGGCTAGCTTTAATTGTCAACTTGACACAACGCATAATCACCGCAGAAAAGCATCTCATCGGGGATGTCTACACCTTGTTGGCCTGAGAGCATGTTTAGCTCCCCAGCTGCACATGTAGCAGAGGAAGTCCTGAGTGACTGTGTAGTGGGCACAGCCATGACAAGGATAAAGACCTCAGAGCCATGGAAAATTGGCAGTCTTTCCCCGTATAGGTCAGGTTCAGCCTTGGCAAAGCCTTCTTCCCCTGATCCAAGAGCAAGTGGTTAGAAATGATTGAACAGTGTGTGCAAAATCTACCAACTGTAGCTTCCTCCTCCTGAAGGCGTAGAGCTCAAGACTGTGGTCTACAGAGAGCTCCTACCAGGACTAGCTAACCTCTTCCCATGCTGTAAACAATAAAGATGCTGAGGTTGTGGTTGAAAGGTAGTGGGCGTGACTCCATCAGAGTGCTCACATCCCACCTACAACCCCAGCTCTTCTGTGTCCACGTGCCTGCCATTTCTTTGGTGTCACTGTCTTTTCTTAGGTCCCTCACTGCCCCGAGGCAGGATTCAAGGACCAAGATGCTTGTGATTTCTGCCTTGACTGTCACACAACAGTGAACTGTAACCTGGAATTATGTGTTAAAATAGACCTTCTCTCTAAGTTGCTTTTTTTGGCCTTTTTCATTGAAAAAAAATTTCCTACAATATATCGCGTTCATACTTTTTCCCTTTCCCAACTCCTCCCAGATCCTGTTTATCACAGCAACAGAAAAGAAACTAGAACAGCCATTATATTTCACAATTAATATTTTGAGCCTATCTTTTCTAACAAAAATTGGGTCCTTTTGACCAAAGTCTCCCCAGATATCCCCACACCTTGGTGCTTGGCAACATCATTCAATTCTATTTTTATTATGTCAAATGTTTTAGATTCCACATATCAAATATATAGTATTAGTATTCTATGTCTGGCTTATTTTATTTAGCATAAATTTCTAGAGACATCCACTTATGTTCATTATCTTTGCTGAGTGGTATCCCATTTGAGATTTAAGTATATATAACAATGTATATACGCTACATACATTGTATACACATAACATTTTCATCTATTTTTCAATCTTTAGACATTTAGGGCAATTTCCTGCAACTTTACAAACTGTTTACAAGTTTGCAAACTGTAAACAATGTTGCAACAAACATAGTAATGCAAATAGCAAATTTATTTCATTTCCTTGGAATACATATGGATATATACATATATGTGTATGTATATATGTATATATGAGAGAGAAAGAGAGAGAGGAGAGAAAGATCTCCAGAAGTGAGATCACTGGGTCATATGGAAATTATACTTTTAATTCTTTTGATGAAATTTCATGATTTTTTTCAAGATAGCTACACTAATTTACATTTGACCAACGGTATTCAAGGCTTCTCTTTTCTCAATATCCTCACCAAATGTTTTCTCTTATAATTTTCTGATACCAGAGTGCTAAAAATATAAGTGGTCAATCATTGCTGTTTTTAGCAAATTCTGACTGTGTTGTCTGGTTTTGTTTCTTTTATACTTATTTATTTTTAAGTGACCGAGACTGGCCTGAAACTCATAATCCTTCTGCATTAGTGTTTCTCATGCTGGGACTATAGGCATGGCGTGTGCCACCATTTCTGGCAAAACTTGTACATTCTTTCAGGTAAAATAGAGCGCATGGAAGAATCCAACTGGGCACACCAAAAACAGTAACTTAGAGAAGTAGAGTGTCACAAAATACTAGTGCAGGGTAACCATAGCCCCACTCTTCCCTAAGCCTCATGGAAGAAGTTCCCCTAATGTTCTTAACCATGCATGTCTGGATTTAAAAGCTTCTACTTCATATCTCAGGTCTCACGCCACAATCTCAACGTCTTGCTCCATTCTCGGAGGAGATGAAGAACAGCTGACTCCAGTCAGCTTTAAACATGTCCTTCCAATCAACATTGACCTAAGTCCTAATTATTTCCGGCTTTGCACCTTGACAGGCTAAGCTAATTATTTGATTTGATTGCCTGCGGGAATGACAGATGATTCGCCATGTTATCTCACTACAAGCAGCTTGGAACAACTCGGTGAGCTGCTGTAATAGCTTAATTACTGCGGCTCTCCAAATATCTGAATTAACCAAAAGTGAAAGTAAGTTACACAAACAAGCAGGTAAGAGTGTTAGCACATCAGAAGGTTGCATGAGAAATATTTATCACACTTATTAAACGTGGCTCCACGGTGAGACTCGTGGTTTTTGTCACGAACACTTGTAGCCCTTGATCAAATCTACCGGCAGCCTGGGTACAGATCCATGACAACATACAGCAGAGGCTTTCGCCGATGAAAAGTCTCGCAGTAAAAATGTTATTTGCTGTGTGATTAATGGGTTTAAACTCTGCCCCAGATTTTGACGCAGCAGCCATGTGGAGCTGATTTATAAAGAAGAAATCAGGATAATAAGATAATACTTCCTCCATGGGCTTCAACGTTCTTTCAAGTTTCCAATGTCATTTTTTTCTAGTTCAGTTCTTACATATTTATTAAGTATCTTTTGGCTACTTGGACTATTTCTAATGCTAACAGTGATTTAAAATAGTGTGGCACGGAATCTAAGCAAAGCCTAGATTCCCACAGCCTTACCTTCCAGAGAACTGTCACTAAGAGGGAAAGGTAACAGAATACAGCGGTCATGAGCAACTTCCTCTCTGTTCCAAAGGGGATGTCTTCATCAGACCCTCCCCTCGGAGCTCAGGGAGGAAGAGGCAAGGAACGTGAGAGACAGAGGGGACGGCTTGACTACAAGGAAGCAGGGCCTGGAGGCCACAGCAGGACTGATGTGCTTATGAACTCAGACACCGTGACAGCAAGCACAGGGCTTGCAGGGGTTCAAGATAAACAGTGCTGAAAGCGGGGAAGGGGCACAGGTTGCCATTCCTAACCAATTGGTGCCTGCTTGCAAAAGAAAACATTGGTCTTCTCCAATGGAGTCTCACGGGGTATCTTAACCACATCGGGGCAGGCCCAATGCCCAGGAGTAGTTGGCCAGGGCAACACAAACACAATGATGTTTTTGTAGACTTTTATGGTTTTTTTTATCTTTTTGGCCTGTTGTTTGTATATTTTAGTTTCGGGTTTTGTGCTTGTGTGTGTTTCTTGTTGTTTGTGATTTGTTTTAGTTTTTTAAAAAAAAAAAGAGAGAAAGAAAGAGTGTGGAGTTGGATAGGAAGGGAAGTGGGGAAGATCTGGAAGGAGTTGGGAAAGGGGGTTAATGTAAACAAAATATATTGTATGAAAACAATTTCTTTCAATAAACAGAATATTTTTTTAAAGAAAAGAGAGACTTCCAACACCAAGCATTCTGAGTTTGTTTCTGTTCTTTGCCTCATCTGATCTATACCAGTTCCATAATCATGTCTAGGTGGTAATGCAAAGAAAGAGCATTTTCCTAGATTAAGGTCAGGACGTGAGGAATCCCTAGGAAAGACTCTCATCCATCATAAGTCAGTGGTCATTTGTGAATGCACATGAGAAGTGAACCTTAGCCTACAAACCTAGGTTTAGTAAAAGCCCAAAATGTTCCTCTCAGTTTGATTAAAATTAGAAGGAACTTTTTTTTCACCATCCAAAGGGGACAATAGTGGCAAATTTACTTGAATTCTTTGATCTGGCTAGGCTTTGATTGGAATTTGTATCTAAGTTAAGAGTTACAGAATGCCAAGTCACCTGGGCAGAGATTGAGGAGTTACCACATGATTTTCCTCTATTCTCCATCCTCTTCTGAATTATCCATTATCTCTTCTTTCAGCCTCTAGTCTAAAAACATAGTAAACAGATGTCCCTGCGTCTGGTCCCCAGGATTCTTAAACCATGGGAAGTATCTCAACCTCTTGTCTATGGCAAGATAATGGAAAGATATGTGTGGCATTTATTGCATATCAACAACTACTTACAACTAATTGAGAATAACAGAAAAGGTTATTTACCTTCTGGCCCGCCCTGAACTTTCCATGACAGCAAACCCCACGGTAAGCACTTCCCTTTCTGCTTCCAGGGACAGCAATTCCCCTTCTCCATTCTCTTCCATTCTGTTTTGCTTTTCCCTTTTGTCTTTCTCTGGTCTCCCAGAAGAAACGTGTTCTGGTGGTGGAAAGGTGGGATTGCTCCCTATTCAAACACTAGTGTTCTCACTAACTGTTAAATTTCACTACAGCCCCCAGATGACTTAATCTGAGAAGTCAAAGTTACACTTCCTGTTTCCTGAAGGCCAGGATTGCTTCATATCCTTACAGCTTGAAAGGGAAAGTATGAGACAGGAGGTAGGAGAAAGGAAATAAGAGGAGATGAGTTGTCCAAGATGCATTTCAACAGGCATGATGGCAAATGCCTATACCTAGCAATAGGGAGGCTCCAGTTCAAGGCCAACCTGGGCTATACAGCAAGACCAAGTCTCAAAAAGAGAAAGGAAAAAAAAACACGCTATCCAAAATAAATATCTATCATGCAAGGCAATTCATTCTAAGTATTACAAGAAAAATAATGGAGAAAAATCACATGATTTTTAAGTGGAGATTCTTATGAATGGGGCTAGGGTAGAAAAGGCAGATGGATGCTGAGTTTAAGACTGTGATAAGGACCTCTAATGAGCACATTGGTAAGGAAGCTGTCCTGATAGGACTTGGACAAATGGTTGAATCTGAGAAAATCCACTGCATTTTCATAGGAGACAGCTTCTGTTTAGGATAAACCATCATAGCCATTTGGTTTTTCTCACTAGACATAACAGAAAGTTATTCCCAGTGAACCTTGTCATCATTGCAGAAAGCAGCCATCAAGAACCTGGGAATAAATCTGACTCATGAGAGGTCATAATGGTTCTAGGAGAAATTTTCTGTCCATTGGTTTAGAAGAGCCAGGCCTGTTATAAGAATTAGGGGAATTTTCTCTATGAGAACAGCACATTTGGCTTCTAATTTACTCTAAAGTTTCAAAAGAAAAGACTATAAAAATTGTCTTCCCACCAGTCCCTTACTGTGAAGTACATCCTCCTGATACAGTGTAAGAGAATTGATCCATGCATAATAAATGTTTTCATTATGACCACTGCATCTTACCACCCCAGTGGCTCTTCATTGTTTGCGGTACTGATATATTAGAGTACTGCAATTTATTTCTTCCCAAAAGTACATTGAGGTAGCCTGCTCCATCATGTCATTTAGATGTGAAACTTCTGTATGCTTTGTTCTCTTATAGCCATTTATTGGAATATTTTATAGAATCATAATTCAATCTCAGTTTAAAGAAAACACAAGAGAATTATTTGTATAATGGAATAAGTAAATGGGGTTTCCAAAAAACACGAGAGAATTCAAGGTTAAGAAAAGTTCTGTGTGGAACCACGAAATGCTTTTAAGCCTTATTTTATCCACAAGCATATTTCAATATAAAATTATATAGAAATGTAATGTGCAAAATTGGATTCAATGCTGTGAAAAGAAATTCCCCAGCAAAGGTCTTACTAAGAATGTTACATATCTTCACACAAAGAGACGTTTATCTATCATCATTGGGATTTGCATATATTAACTCTACCTCTCTATCATATTTATAGATCATAAGCCTAAGCCACTAGAAAATCTTTCTGCAGGTTGATAAAAATGAAAGGCATGGAAAGATAAAATCTAGAAAGAAATATGAAAATCAACAGGGACAATGTTTCATTTCTGTTTTTCTCCTAAAACCAAAATAATTTCCCGATGTAAGTTAAAATATTCAGCAGAAAAAAAATGCTAGCTTTCAAGGGACAATTTATTTAACTTTTCCAATTCTTCAGAACTATAAGACTAGACTGCAAAATATCACAAATGCCTGTGTCTTTCTTATCTAGGATACACACTTAAAAACACTTTAACTTTTAAGGAAATAAAATTTTTCATGCTTGAAGTACATTTAATATTAATTTTTAAGTCTCTGTGAGGTCTCTTATGCATTAAGGCAGAGTGCATCCTCTCCTGGTATCCTCCATCCCACCCTGACCCTTACAATATCAGGATTCCCTGAGCTCTGATGGGGAGGGATTTAGATTCTCTCTCTCCATGTAATGTCTGTCTGTGGGTCTCTAAATCTGTTCCCACCTACTTCAGAAGAAAGCTTCTCTGATGATCGCTAAATAAGGCACTGACTTATTAGTAGAACATTAGGAGTCATTTTATTGATAACTTTTTTAGACCATCAGTGTTCGCCTTTACCCTAGATCTCTGGGCTATCTAGTCTGGTTGTTGGCTACTCTAGCAGTGTCACCAATGGGTTCCTTTTCGTGGAGTGGGCCTTAGGTCAAATCAGACATTGGTTGGCTACTACCACAAGTTTTGTGCCACCATTGCCCTAGTACACTTTGAAGGCAGGAGAGATTATAGGTTAAAGGTTTTGTGGCTGGTTTGGTGCCCATGTTTCGCTTTTAGTAGCCTGTAAAGTTCCTTCTAGCACCAAAACAGTAGAACATAGGGGTGAAGGCTCCATGTAGGCACCAGCTCCGCTTCTCCATGTTCAATGAGTTGTGTGGGTGTTGTCCTCAGCAACAGGGCCACACTGTCAGTTTGCAGAGAGCAACCCTTTGTCTTAGCAACAGCCTGGGTTGTTTGGAGATGGCAATCCCCAACAACTCAAGTTAATGAAACCCAGTTCCACCACTGGAAGCCTTGCCTGGCAACAAGAGATGGTCAGTTTGTACTCCATATCCCCCCAAACTAGAAGTCCTCAGTAGGATCATCTTCATCGATTCCAAGCATTTTCCCCCACACTAGGTTTTCATATGACACCACCCCCCGAGAAGCTCCCAATTGCAGCCATCTCTCACCACAGTCTCTTTCCACCTCATCTCTTCCACTACCTGATCCCCCACCCTGCTCCCATCCCCACCTGCCCTGAATCTGCCCATAAAATCTATTCTATTTCTCCCACCCAGGGAAATTCATTCATCCCCTCTAGATCCCTCCTCTTTACCTAACTTCTCTGGGTCTACAGTTTGTAGCTTGGTTATCATTTACTTAATTGCTAATATACACTTAAAATTGAATGCATACCATATTTGTCTTTCTGGGTCTGGGTTATCTCACTCAGAATTATTATTTTTTAGCTCTATCCATTTGCTTGAAAATTTCATGATTTTTTTTAACAGCTAATACTTCATTGTGTAAATGTAGCATATTTTCTTTATCCATTCTTCTGTTGCAGGACATCTAGGTTGTTTCCAGTTTTTGGCTATTATAAATAGAACCACAATGAATATAGTTGAGCAAGTATCCTTGTGGTAGGCTAGAGCATCCTTTGTGTATATACCCAAGAGTGACATAGTTGGATCTTTAGGTGGATCGATTTCCATCTCTCTTAAGAACTACCACATTGATTTCCATAGTGGTTGTACAAGTTTACATTCCCATCAGTAACGGAGGTGTTACCCTTGCTCTACATCCTCACCAGCGTGCTGTCACTTGTCTTATTGATCTTGGCCATTCTGACAGGTGTAAGATGGAATCTCAAAGTAGTTTTGATTTGCGTTTCCCTGATGGCTAAAGATGTTGAACATTTCTTTAGGCCATTTGAGTTTCCTCTATTGAGAATTCTCTGTTTAGGTCTGTACCCCATTTTATAATTGGTCTATTTAGCTTTTTGATATCTTGTTTCTTGAGTTATTTTTATATTTTTTAATATTAGTCCTCTATTGGATGTAGAGTTGGTTAAAAAGAAAAGTCTTTTTCTATTCTATAGGCTGCCACTTTGTCCTATTGATGGTTTCTTTTGCGTTATGGAAGCGTTTCAGTTTCATGAGGTCCCATTTATTAATTGTTAATCTTAGTGCTTACACTATTGGTGTTCTGTTCAGAAAAAGCATCTTTTGTGCCAATTAATTCAAGGTTATTCCTTACTTACTCTTCTACCAGGTTCCTTGCATCTGTTTTTGTGTTGAGGTCTCTGATCCACTTTGACTTGAGTTTTGTGCAGGGTGATAAATAAGGAAATATTTGCATTCCTCTACATGCAGATATCCAGTTAGACCAGCACCATTTGCTGAGGTTGCTTTCTCTTTTCCAGCATGTATTTCTTGTTTCGTTATCAAAAATCAGGCATCTGTAGGTATGAGGATTATGTTTGAATCTTCAGTTTGATTCCACTGATCAATGTCTGGTTCTGTGCCAATCCCTGGAACTTGATTTGTAGATCAACCTGTCACTGAACTCACTGAAAAGCATCTGCCTCTGCCTCCCAATTTCTAGGATTAAAGTTATTCACCAAGACACTTGACTACTCCATTGCTCTTGGTTGCTCACTGGAACTAGATGGTAAGACTCCATTCCTGGAATCATCGCATGTTTTGGATACAGTATAGAGTGAAATCAAGCTAAAACTAAGATGGAACTTCTTCCCTGGTAGCTACCATTCATAGCTCTAGAAGGTTCTGCACAGGCTGCTGAGGGAAAAGAGTCATCAAAACCTAAGCTGTGCACCCTGCATTCTTCAATACTGACCACGCAGGAAATAATCACAGTATTTCATATACATGGATGAAACTGTCAGAGCAATAAAAAGTTTCTTACACAACCCAGTACCTGTACAATAGATAGACACCAATGGAATCTTTAAAACTTAAGTAGCACATCAAGTTCATTTCTGTTCTACTTTGCTGTCTGTTGCTAAAACACTGTGACCAAAAGCAATTTGAGGAGAAAAGGGTTTATTTGACTTATGCTTCCATGTCACAACCCATCATAAAAGAAAGTCAGGGCAGGAACTGAAGTAAAGACCATGGAGGGATGCTGCTTACTGGCTTGCTCCCCTTAGCTTACTCAGCTGTCAACAACCCAGGTCTACAGTGAGCAGGCCCCTCCCACATCAGTCATTAATCATAAAAAATATTTTAAATCTCCATAGACTTGCTTACGGAACAATTGATCAAGACATATTCTCAATTGTGCTTCCCGCTTCCCAAGTGACTCTACTTTGTCAAGTTCAAACACACACACACACACACACACACACACACACACACACACACCCCTATCCAGCTGTTCCTGTATCTCCATTTGCAACTCAGCAGAGCAATTTTTAATTAGCAGAAGAAGTGACCAAAAAACTCTAGCACAAATATGTGGCTCGGGGTGGAGCCCTTTTCCACTAGCTGTTTTACGTGTTCTGCTCCTTCACAGCCGCCCCAGTAGATGCTTAGAACAGCTAAAGGTTTTGCCGTACTCTCTCCACTCCAAGAAAGCTCTGACCCCTTCTCCTCTTCTACTCCCGTCCCTCTGGGAAGCTTTTTTCTCCTCTTATGAAGCTGCTGCACTTTATTGCCCCCTTTCCCTTTCCTATCATCTACCTTCTGTCACACCCCAGCTGGGAACTGATTGAAGGGGAAAACTGAGAGCTGGAATTGTTTCAAGTCATTTTCTCCAGAGCCTCAGGACACCCGGGGACTGAGTCATACACTTCTCACCTGCTTACAACTTTCTCTTAATTCTTCCAAGCTCTCTGTCTAAAGTCACAGAACAGCATGTGGCAGCCTGTCACCGAAGGAAACCCACACCATCGCGAACCCCATTATCACTATGACATTTGATGCCCGAGCCTGTGAGACTAATGTATCGCCTTTGCCAACACTTGTCAAGTCAAGAAAATTATAACACGTAATCAAGCTATCCACCGTTGTCTGTGAGCTGCTGAGTGTCTGTCTCCTGCTCTAATCAAATGGGATGTGCTTCAGAGACAAGAAATCGGCTAGAGATCGGTGGGCTCAGGCTCAGTCAACATGGAATGCCTGCTTAGGACTTCTGATGTGAGCACTTGCCTTCTGTCACCTTCCCATAACAAATATATTGGTCATTATGAAGATAAATCAGAGGGATTATAGGCAAGAATTCTAAGCATGTAGCAGGAAGCTTGAGACATGGGATAGCTCATTCCTTCAGCCTTCAGTCTTATCAGAGAAGAAAATATCTTAGGAATATCATGGAATCACCTAATATAAACCAGGAAATGTTTTTTTATTAGTCAGATTATTGATATAAAGATTATGGTATAAAAGTATGTGGGTATGCAAATGTCTGTCCTGTAAGAATGTGAAAGAAGGAAATACAGAAGTTGACATGAACAACATTCATGCTAACAGTTCAGAGAATTAATGAAAGACTACATTACATTCTAGCAAAGTTGTACACATTTTTTTCACCAAATAAACTTTAGATGATTCCAAAACCTATGGCAAAAACCAATAAAGTATGGGTACCACCAGTGTGAAAGGAAAGAAGGAAGGGAGGAACGGAGGGAGGAAGGAAAAACAATGAATGTTGTTGACTTACACTTGTGGTTTTGTCCATATACTTTCTATTCATTAGTTTTAAGGTAGACCCTTGCAAACTTTATTATAGGTTTGATCTTGACTCTTTAATATAAAGAAATAAACTGGTTTAACAGCAGATAGTGCTGCATGTGGCTTCTCAATGAGTTCTGAAGCCTCACCTGACAGAATCATCACTCTGCCTTACTTAAAATTGAGCAGGACAGCAGGTGTTTTCTAGGTTCTCAGGGTGTGTGGGGGTTAGAAACAGTGAAAACAAGTGACAGTGACACAGGGCAATTGAAAAAGGATTATTCATTCTAAGTACCAGCAAGGCATAAAATGGACAATCACTTGCTTTTCCTTTCAACAGTGATATTTCTTCCACAAACCAGAAAGTCATGCGCATACATACCCCTGTTCCCACTTTACCTGTTAACAGGGCTGCATGCATATCTCCATATTTCAAATAGCTTTAGCAATAAAGCTATGGTGGCTTGTATTACCGTAGAAATGTTTAGCTAAAGCTACCTGATTTATATAAATTCTTTCCTTTGCCTCTAGCAATCATACATCATCTCATTCTTCAAGATTCTCAGTTCTTGAGAATTTGCTTCTGTGCTTTAGAAATAACTATTAAATATTATGCAACATAATATTTCCCTTCTACTTTTCAAATTAGAAATCTTGAGTCTCGGGTAGCTAATGGCATGAAAACAAAGGTTGTACTCCGCAGCCTGCCCCTTCAGACCAGGTATCATAAGACTATGTTTAATTCATTAGGAAAGGGGCTGAAATGATTGTAACTTTGAAATCTCACCTCTCTCCTTTAGCCTTCAATAAAGACGCATTGTGAGTCAGATAACTTTACCCACACAAATTAGGGTAACGCCCTAAAATAAAATGGAAGAGAGCAGGCCTAGTCCTTGAACACTGCCCTGTATCAAATGCATCTATCACCTCACAATGGTTTGCCTATCTCTACTCTGCTACATCAGAGAAAAACAAATGTCTCCTTACCTCGAGACTTTTGGCTTCTTAGTTACAACAACCCAATTTACACCCTACCTATCAAAATTGTTTTAGTTCTTCTATAGGCATGCTTTTTTTTAATGTTCTCAGAAAAACTTTAAAGAAAGACTAGATTGCAGAGAATCACACAGTAAAATAAATGTTGGTAGTATAAGGAAAATGTTTTACAATAATTAACAAGCAACTCAACTGCCTGAGTAAAAAATCAGCATGGAAACTGGAAAACTGAAAACCTTGCCAGAGGCCAGGTCTGTGGCTCAGTAGAGGGTTGCATGCTCAGCACGTATGAGGCACTGCCTTTGATCATCTGTAGAAAAAAAACAGGCTATCAAAAATTTTAAAATTTTATTTAGAGAAGTATCTCATCTTTTGATAAGTTACAGTGTCCTATGTTCATTGCAGCCTTACTCAAAGTAGCCAACTCATAGAGACCACTCAAGTGTTTATTAGTGAATGAGGGAAATATGACACACACATTGTGGTTGTTTGAATGTAGTTGACACCCATAATCTTATAGGGAGTAGCACTATTAGGAGCACTGTGGCTTTGTGGTAGTGGGTATGGCCTTGTTGGAGAAAGTGTACCGCTGTTGGGGCAGGCTTTGAGGTTTCCCATGATTGAGATACCACCCAGTGTCACAGATGACTTCCTATTGCCTGCAAGATATAGCACTCTCGGCTCTAGCACCATGTCTGCCTGCACACTGCCATGTTCCCCATCATGATGGTAATGGACTGAACCTCTAAACCTGTAAGCCACCCCAATTAAATGTTTTCTTTCTAAGAGTTGTCTTGGTCATGGTGTCTCTTCACAACAACAAAAGCATACACCACAGAAATACTGTTCAGTCTTAACAAAAGAAAGAAATCTTGCCAATTTTTGCTACAACATGGATGGACCTGGAAAATGAATAGCTTTGCTACGTTAAATAAGGCAGGCAGAATAGTAGTTCATGACCTTGTGAACTTGTGGGGTGTGTATGTATAAAATCAAGCACTGATACACTGAAATAGGGAATATAACAGTGGCTACCATGGACAAAAGACGGGAACAGAAGGAAAGGGGAGAGGGAATGAGAAATGAAAGTCAAAGGACACAGAAAAGCAGGTAAACTAGTCTAGAGAACTGGTATGCAAAATGAAGAGTAAAGTCAATAAAACTGTATTGTGTTGGGGATGTTTATTAAATAAGTAAATCTTAGCTTTCGTGTCATTAAAAAAAGTATAACAATATGAGAAGTTATAATTTAGTATCTCCCGCTATAGTAACCATTGCCTCATTTATATGTAAAATGCAACTTGTTGCCTACAACCTCGTATATACGAATAAATGCATTCAAAAAAGAAAAGAGAGATTCTCTGTGGGCTCGACCAAGCTTTGTAGCTGACCCAGCTCTTCTCTGTCCCTATCCCTTTGTGTCAGCCAACTATACTTAGCACAGCCTCTACCTGGGAACCCAGTAGCCATGCCTGGCTGGGAATCTGGTAGGATATTTTCACTCTCCTTCATGTTCTCCATCCCAATTTTCCCAGTCCCACACCCAGCCCAGTAGCAGATCATTTGCAGGGGCCCCCGGCCATCCTATTCAATCATTCCCTCCAGAGTCCACCAGACCATGCAGTAGACCAAGCTTTCTGCCCTCCTGTGGTTCTTCTCTGCCCCCACACACACATCTAACCCACTCCCATTTCATTGGATAAGACACGAATACCGAGACACCCTTTCCACCTGAGATCCCCAGTAGTCACCCCAGACCTGGACTCAGGTAGGCGATGTCCTTCCTGTCCTTCAATACTATCTCTCCAGTCTCAACCCCAGCCCTGTAGCAGACTGCTTGCTGGGGCCTGTCCTCCCATCCTACGTCCACTCCCAGGAGACCCTAAAAACTCTGTAGTCTACCCAGATTTTCCCCTTCCTGTGGATATTCTCAGTCTCCAGACTAACCCATCCCCATTCCTTCTTATCAGCCCGATACCTAGCAACACTTGCCACCATGGACCTCCAGTGGCCACAACCGGCAGGGATGTAGGTAGATGAATTGAATCACACTGTCCTTCCTGCCCTCCATTAGGATCTCTCCCTTCTCAACCTCAGCCAGGTAACAATCTGCTTGCATGTACCCGTCCTCCCGCCTCTGCTTCATTCACTGGAGACTCAAACTGTTGGTTCACTCAGAGTCCCCTTAGCCCTGTCACCTCTGTCTCTCCAGGCAATTATGGCCTTACTGCAATCTACTTGCAGGATGCCCTCTTCTCAATACATGTCAAACCCCCTCTAGACCCCCACTGTGTATGAAAAGGATCTCCTCAGCTCTTCCCTGAAGCTCTTCTCAGTCTCCTCTTCTAACCTGCATCTATCCATCTTTCCCACCCACCAACCCGCACAAGCACTCCCTACCAGGCAACCCACAGCCACAACACTTTCCTAAGATCCAGAGAGGGCAATGGAAATGAAGGAATGGAACAACACACTCAACAAAGACAAGGTCAGATAACTACACAGAGAATGACAATTATCCCAACCCTAGATACCTAGACACTAGAGCAAAAACACAACCAGTAACAGCCAAGACACTATGTCTCCAACAGAACCACATAAGCTTTCTATCATAGGCCCAGAGAAATACAAGGTAGCTAAACAAGACAAGAACTTCAAAATTGCTATTATGAGCATGTTCAAAGACCTAAAAGAGGACAGGAATGCATCTCTAAATGAAGTCTGTAAAAAGGCAAACAAAGAGGGGAGTGAAGTAATGAAAACAGTTCAACACACTGAAGTATAAACAGAACCACTAAAGAAAATCCAAATGAGATAAAATTGGAAATAAAAAAAAATAAGAAGTCAAACTAAAACCTCGCCAACAGAGAAAAGAGAGGGAAGAGAGAATCTCAAGCAATGAAGACAACACTGAAGAAATGGATGCCTCAGTCAAAAAAAATGTTAACTCTGAAAAATAAAAATAAAGGCACAAAACATACAGGAAAGAAACACGCCCTATTATCAGGGATAGACATCAGGATAAAGGGATGGGTATTTTAAGCAGTTGAAAATTAAACGCAGGCAAATTTTCAGTACTCACTGGAATTCCCTCCTGATACTATCCTATATGTTTCTGTGTTTTATTATTTTCATTCATGTCTTCATATTCTTTACTGTATTTCTAAATGCTCACGCCCTTACCCTGGCAAGAGGTATTTTTGTCGTGGCTGGTCCCCGACAGCCTGCCTGCACCTGAGACTTTCTTCTTATCCCTAAACCAGCTCTTCTCAGTAACTAATCCCACAAATTTGCAATAGTTTCTTTAATTTTCTGCTTTCATGTGTATACTTCATGTGTGATATGCAACCAAAGTCTATTAATTCTTATTTCAAAATAGCTACATTGTATTCTTTTTCTCTCCATTCCTGTATTTCAAATGAAAATCATTTCATGCTTTAGGTAAAGGAATAATTTAATTATTCATCCCAATGGCCTGCCTTTTCTCTCAACAACCTTCAACACACAATGGTCAAACCAATATTCCTGAAGCGGCTGTCACACTGATTCTCACAAGAGATGAGGCTGCCATCCAGGCACTCTGATTTGTTCAATACCTTCCTCTCACGGGACTCTGTAGTTTGAAGCCTTACTTCTTACTATTCTGTGGCCCACATCCCAAATCTTACTGCAGCTCTTCCCAAGCTGTCATTACAACCTAATCTTTGTGTTCCTTTATACTCCACACTGTGCCCCGTTGAGCTCGTCCCCCATCTTCACTCGCTCTCTTCCTATTCTTACAATCAAAGGGGAAGATTGCAGTCTT
>PVIU01012518.1:0-59710 GCA_004026605.1 Ondatra zibethicus | reverse complement strand
TCCATGGTCTCTTAGTTTCTGCAGCACATCTATCCAAGACCTTCTGGCTTTCATGGTTTCCATAGAGAAATCAGGTGTAATTCTGATAGGTTTACCCTTATATGTTACTTGACCTTTTTCCTTTGCGGCTCTTAATATTCTTTCTTTATTCTGTATGTTTTGTGTTTTGATTATTATATGGCGAGGGGATGATTTTTTTTATATCCAGCCTATTTGGTGTTCTGTATGCTTCTTGAACCTTCATAGGAATATCCTTCTTTAGGTTCGGAAAGTTTTCTTCAATAATTTTGTTGAATATATTTTCTGGGCCTTTGGAGTGGAATTCTTCTCCTTCTTCTATCCCAATTATTCTTAGATTTGGTCTTTTCATGGTGTCCCTGATTTCCTGGATGTTTTGTGTTGCAAATTTGTTGGATTTGTTGTTTTCTTCTATCACTGAGTTTATTTTCTCTATCGTGTCTTCTGCATCTGAGATTCTTTCTTCTATCTCTTGTATTCTGTTGATTATACTTGTCTGTGTGGTTCCCGTTCGTGTATCCAGATTTTCCATTTCCCGCCATCTCTCGGTTTGTGTTTTCTTTATTGCCTCCATTTCAGTTTTCAAGAAGTTTTGAACTGTTTCTGTTACCTGTTTGATTGCTTTTTCTTGGTTTTCTAGGGTATCTTTGAGGAATTTATTCATTTCTTCTAACTTTTTGTTAGTTTTCTCATCCCTTTCTATAAAGGAGTTTTTCACCTCTTCTTTAAAGGTCTCTATAACTTTCATAAAGTTCTGTTTAAAGTCAATTTCTTCTACTTTTTCTGGGATAGGTTGCTCGGGTTTTCCTGTTCCATAATCGCTGGATTCTGGTGTTATCATGTTGCTTTTCAGGTTGTTGGATGAATTCTTTGATTGGCGCCTGCCCATCTCTTCCTTCAAATGTGTTAGGGAGAGTCTTGGTGGCTTGGTCCCTCTGTCCGGGCGTATCCACCTGCACTGGATCAGGGGCTCTTGCTGCCCCAGGACCTCGTAGTAGGTCCGGATGTCTCTGCCAGCACTGGATTAGGGCCCCTAGGGGCCGTGACTGGATGTATCTGTCAGCAATGGATCAGGGCCCCTTGTGGTGTCCAGATGTAACAGGATCCGAATGAATCTGCCAACACTGGGTAGGACTCCTTCCGGGGTCTGGATGAATCTGCCAATGCTGGGTAGGACTCCTTGCTTGCCCAGGGATTCCCAGTCCCAAGGGCAGGCTTACTGAGAGTTGCCCACTCTGCTCTGCTCGGCTCCGTGGGACAAGGGGGGCCCTCTAGCACTGGGCTCACCCTTCCCCCAAGGCCTCAGCCCAGATTGGCTGAGTTCAGGTGCAGCTAGGACCACACAGATGAGAAGCGGTGCCCGGGGGCGAGTAGGGTTGGGATAAGCAGCAAAGCCAGTAGAGGGGGGCCCTAAGTGGCCAGAAAGCCTCGGGGACAGGCTGGGACCCACTTACCGGGGTCCGGATGAATCTGCCAAAGCTGGTTGGGCTCCTTCCTCGCCCAGGGATTCCCCAACTTTTGATATTCTAAAGACATTTGAATATACTGAGAATATTATCTTAAAAAATAGTTTTCTTCCTTAATGGAAAACATATAGGCAGTTTGAATAATTACTATTTTCATTATCTTGTATTTTACATTAGAAACTTCTTTAAGGATCTGTTTTGGATAATTACATTACGTGCACACATGGATGCATACATACAAACACACTTTGTTGCTATTTGGATTCTGAGAGAGGATCTCACTATGTAACTTATACTGTTCTCAGTAAAATTGCTTGGCCTCCATGCTACTGAGATTTTAGGTACAGGATTTATTCTAAAAGGTTACTGAATTTTTCTAA
The DNA here is from genome assembly GCA_004026605.1 of Ondatra zibethicus. Lineage (NCBI taxonomy): Eukaryota > Metazoa > Chordata > Mammalia > Rodentia > Cricetidae > Ondatra > Ondatra zibethicus. The sequence goes on along the minus strand of PVIU01012518.1, from coordinate 57,846 downwards.
CTGACCACAGTGACTAACGGTAGGTTGAAACTGACTCATAAATATATTTATGATTTTTACTATTGGTCATGACATCTACATGAGGTATTCTCCTCCTTTTTTTTTTTTTTAAGTGGGTCTGGGTTACCTCACTCAGGATGGCTTTTTCTAGTTCCATCCATTTGCCTGCAAATTTCAAGATGCCATTGTTTTTTACTGCTGAGTAGTCCTCCATTGTGTAAATGTACTACACTTTCCTTAACCATTCTTTGGTTGAGGGACATCTAGGTTGTTTCTAGGTTCTGGCTATTACAAATAATGCTGCTATGAACATAGTTGAGCAAATGTCCTTGTGGTACGAGTGTACATCCTTTGGGTATATACCCCAAGAGTGGTATTGTTAGGTCTTGATGTAGATTGATTCTCAATTTTCTGAAAAACCACCACACTGATTTCCATAGCGGCTCTACAAGTTTGTACTCCCATTATCAATGGGGGAGTGTTCTCCTTGCTCCACATCCTCTCCAGCATAAGCTGTCATTGGAGTTTTTGAACTTGGCCATTCTGACAGGTATAAAACTATAAATGAAAGTTTCTGTCCCATCTTGGCCTTTCAGTCACAAAGAAATGTACAAAGTCTTATAATAATTATAAACTGTTTGGTTTATTAGCTCAGTCTTATTATTAACTAACTCTTACAACTTCTCTTAATCCATAATTCTTGTCTATGTTTAGCCAAGTGACTTGGTACCTTTTCTCAGTGCAGCTTTTTCTTTCTTTATTAAAGGCATTTATTACAGAAATTCAATACAACACTGGGATTGGGGAGAGAGTACTCTTTGTTCTTTAGCTGGATCAATCCCCAGAGGATTTCTTGCTTTTTTAAAATTTTATTTAAAGAAACTATCATTTCACTTCCTCCCCTCCTCCCGTTCCCTCCACCATCACCCCCACCAACCCCCCTGTCCACTTCTCAGAGAGGTTAAGGCTTCCCATGAGGAGTCAACAAAGTCTAGCACATTACTGTGAGGAAGTACCAAGACCCTTCCCACTATATCTTGGCTGACTAAGGTACTACTCCTCCAAAGAGAATGGGTTCCAAAAAGCTAGTACAAGCAGTAGGGATAAGTCCTGGTCCCACTGCTAGTGGCCCCACAATCTGCCCCAGCCATACACTGTCACCCACATTCAGAGGGCCTAGTTTGGTCCTATGTTGCTTCCTTCCCTGTCATGCCAGAGTTGGTGAACTCCCATTAGGTCAGCTAAGCTGTTTCAGTGAGTCATCATGGTTTTGACCTCTTTGCTCATATTTGCCCCTCCCACTCTTCGATTGGACTTTGGTTTTGCTTCCTCTGTGTCTGGGTAGCAACTGCAGACTGAACCTTTCCTCTTCCCAGAATTCTCCTAGTTTGGTTGCCCCACCAATAATTCTTCCTGCCTGGCTACTAGCCAGTCAGTGGTCTATTAAATCAATGCAAGTGGCAAATCTTTACAGGGACAAGACCATGATCCCACAGCACTTCCTCTTTTTTTCTTTTCAAAACAAGAACTGTGAATCTAATTTCTTTTGTTTAGCTTTTTTCCTGTTATCCATAACACCTGATGGTATCTCAGAGTTGTTTTGATTTGCATTTCTCTGATGACTAAGGATGTTGAACATTTCCTTAAGTGTCCTTCAGCCATTTGAGATTCCTTTGTTGAGAGTTCTCTCTTTAGATCTGTACGCCATTTTTGAAATTGGATTATTTGGTTACTTGATGTCTAGTTTCTTGAGTTCTTTGTATTACTTGGAAATCAGTCTTCTGTTAGATGTGGGTTTGGTGAAGATCTTTTCTCATTCTGTAGGCTGCCGTTTTGTCTTGTTGACTGTGCCCTTTGCTTTACAGAAGCTTCTCAGTTTCAGGAGGTCCCTTGTATTAATTGTTGCTCTCAGTGTTTGTGCTACTGATGTTACATTTAAGAAGTGGTCTCCTGTGCCAGTGCATTCAAGACTACTTTCCACTTTCTCTTCTATAAGGTTCAGTGTGGCTGGCTTTATGTTGAGGTCTTTGATCCATTTGGGCTTGAGTTTTGTTCATGGCAATAGATGTGGATCTATTTGCATTCTTCTACATGTTGATATCTAATTATGCCAACACCATTTGTTAAAGATGCTTTCTTTTTTCTACTTCATAGTTTTAGCTTCTTTGTCAAAAATCTGGTGTTCATAGGTGTGTGGATTGATATCCGGGTCTTCTATTCAATTCCATTGGTTCTCCTGTCTGTTTTTGTGCCAATACCAAGCTGTTTTCATTACTATAGCTCTATAGTAGAGTTTGAAATCAAGAATTGTGATGCCTTCAGAAGTTCCTTTATTGTACAGAATTGTTTTGGCTATCCTGGGTGTTTTGTTTTTCCATATGAAGTTGAATATTGTCCTTTCAAGCTCTGTGAAGAATTTTGCTGGGTATTGCATTGAATCTGTAGATTGCTTTTGGTAAGACTGCCATTTTACTATGTTAATTCAAGAGATTACCTATTCAAGAGAATGGGAGATCTTTCTGTTTTCTGATGTTTTCTTCAATTTCTTTCTTCAAAGACTTAAAGTTTTTGTCATACAGGTATTTAACTTGTTTGGTTAAAGTTACCCCAAGATATTTTATGTTTTTTTGTGGCTATTGTAAAGGGCGACACTTCTCTGATTTCTTTCTCAACCTATTTATCATCTGTATATAGGAAGGCTACTGTTTTTTTTTTTTTTTCTTTTTTAGTTAATCTTGTATCCTGCTACTTTACTGAAGGTATTTATCAGTTGTAGTTCCTTGGTAGAATTTTTGGGGTCACTTATGTATACTATCATATCATCAGCAAATAGTGAAAGTTTGACTTCTTCTTTTCAATTTGTATCCCCTTGATCTCCTTTTGTTGTCTTATTATTCTAACTAGAATTTCGAGTACTATATTGAATAGATATGGAGAAAGTAGATAGCCTTTTCTTGCTCCTTATTTCAGTGGGATTGCTTTGAGTTTCTCTCTGTTTAGTTTGATGTTGGCTGTTGGCTTGCTTTATATTGCCTTTATTATGTTCCTTGTATCCCTGCGCTCTTGAAGACCTTTATCATGAAGGGGTGTTGAATTTTGTCAAAGGCTTTTTCAACATCTAATGAGATGATCATGTGATTTCCCCCCTCCCTCCCCCCCCCTCTGTTTTTCAAGACAGGGTTTTTTGGTGTAACAGCTCTGGTTGTCCTGGAACTCACTCTGTACACCAGGCTGGCCTTGAACTCAGATATCTGCCTGCCTCTGCCTCCCAAGTGCTGGGATTAAAGGTGTGCACCACCATCTCCTGGCTGTTTTTTTTTCCTTTCAGTTTATGTGGTATATTACATTGGCAGATTTTCATATGTTCAACTATCCCTGCACCTCTGGGTTGAAACTTACTTGGTCGTGGTGGATGATTTTTCGAAATTTTCAGGTTTTATTGAGTATTTTTGTATTGATGTTCGTGAGGGAGATTGGGCTATAATTCTCTATCTTCATTGTGTCTTTGTGTGATGTGAGTATCAGGGTAACTGTAGCCTCGAATAAAGAGTTTGGCAGTGTTCCTTTTGTTTCTATTGTGTGGAATAATCTGAGGAGTATTGGTATTAGCTCTTCTTTGAAGTTCTGATAGAATTCTGCACTGAAACCATCTGGCCCTGGACCGTTTTTGGTTGGGAGACTTTTGATACCTTTCTATTTTCATAGGAGTTATAGGTCTATTTAAATTATTTATCTGGTCTTGATTTAATTTTGGTATGTGGTACTTATCCAGAAAATTTGTCCATTTTCTTTAAAATTTCCAATTTAATGGAGTATAGGTTTAAGTATGACCTGATGTTTCTCTGGATTTCCTTAGTGTCTGTTGTTATAACCCCCTTTCCATTTCTGTTTTGTTAATTTGGATATTCTCTCTCTGTCTTTTGGTTAGTTTGGATAAAGGTTTGTCTATCTTGTTCTCAAAGAACCAGCTCTTTGTCTCATTGATTCTTTGTTTCTATTTTATTGATTCCAGCCCTCAATTTAATTTTCAGCCTTCTGTTGCTCCTGGTTGAGTTTGCTTCTTTTTGTTCTAGAACTTTCAGGTAACACTTAATTCTTTAGCATGGGATTTCTCTGGTTCTTCATGTAGACATTTAGTGTTAATTGATTTTCCTCTTATTATGCTTTCATTGTGTCTCATAAGTTTGGGTATGTTGTGCTATCATTTTCATTGAATTTTAGGAAGTCTTTAATTTCTTTCTTTATTTCTCTGTGACCCCATGGTGATTCAGTTGATCATTGTTCAGTTTCCATGGGTTTGTAGACTTTCTGCAGTTAGTATTGTTGTTGAATTCTAACTTTAAGCCGTGGTGATCTGATAAGATACAAAGGGTTATTTCAATTTTTTTTGTATTTGTTGAGGTTTGCTTTGTTACCGAGTATGTGGTCGATTTTAGAGAAGGTCCCATGCGGTGCTGAGAAGCAGGTATATTCTTTTGTTTGAATGGAATGTTCTGTAGATGTCTGTTAAGCCCATTTGAGTCATAACATCTGTTAGATCCTTTATTTCTCTGTTAAGTTTCTGTCTGGCAGTCCTGTCCAGTGGTGAGAGTGGGGTGTTGAAGTCTCCCACATTAGTGTTTGGGACTTAATGTGTGATTTAAGTTTTAGTAGTGTTTCTTTTACAAGTGAGTTTGACCCTGTATTTGGGGCATAGATGTTCAGAATTGAGACTTCATCTTGATGGATATTTCCTGTGACAAATAATGAAATGACCTTCTTCATCTCTTTTGACTAATTTTAGTTTGAATTCTTATTTTGTTAGATATTAGGATAGCTACACCACCTTGTTTCTTGGGTCCATTTGGTTGGAAAATCTTTTCCCAACCCTTTATTCTGAGGTAATGTCTGTCTTTGAGGTTGAGATGTGTCTCGTATGCAGCAGCAGGATGGATTCTGTTTTCGTATCCAATCTATTAGCCTGTGTCTTTCTATAGGCGAATTGAGTCCATTGATACTAAGGGATAATAATGACCAGTGATTGCTATCCTGTTTTTTTGTTTTGTTTTCGTTTTGTGGTTGTTGTTGTTGGTGGTGGTGGTGGTCTTGTGCATGTGTTTCTTTTTAGGGATTTGCTATAATGGGATTATGTATTGCCTGTGTTTTTGTCAATGTAGCTAACTTCCTTGGGTTGGTATTTTCCTTCCAGTACTTTCTGTAGGGCTAGATTTGTGGAAAGGTATTGTTTAAATCTGGTTTTGTCATGAAATTTTTTTTTTCCATCTATGGTCATTGAAAGCTTTGCTGGTTGTAGTAGTGTGGGCTGGCATCCATGGTCTCTTAGTGTCTGCATAATGCCTGACCAAGGACCTTCTGGCTTTCAGTGTTTCCATTGAGAAGTCAGGTGTAATTCTCCTCTATTGTATCTTCCCGAGAACCCTGAGAATCTCTTTTCCTTCTCATAATCTATTGTTTATGGTTGCATCAGTAGTTTCTGACCATTCACACAGATCTTCCATTTCCAGAGTTCCCTTGGTTTGTATTTTCTTCATTGCCTCTATTTCAGGTTTATGTTTTTATTTATTTATTTATTTTTGAGACAGGGTTTCTCTGTGTAATAGCCCTAGCTGTCCTAGAACTAGTTTTTGTAGACCAGACCCACTTGCCCCATGCCTTCCAAGTGTCTGGATTAAAGGTGTGTGCTACCACCACCCAGCTTCTACTTCAGATTTTAAGTCTTTAACGTTTTCCTTCACCTATTTGATTGCTTTTTCTTGGTTTTAAGGGATTTGTTGATCTCTTCCAATTTTTTGTTTGTCTTTTCTTCCATTTCTTTTAGGGGAAATTTTCATTTCCTCTGTAAGGGTCTCAGTCATTTTCATAGAGTTATTTTAAGTGTAGTTTTATTCAGCTTCATCTGTGTCGGGATGTTCAGGTCTTATTGCTGTAGAACCACTAGTTTCTGGTGGGGCTGTATTGCTCTTTGTGTTGTTGAGTGTATTCTAACCTTGTTGTCTACCCATCTTTTCCTCCAGTTGGTTTGGGTGGCGCCTGTGCTTCAGGAGGGCCCTTTTCCTTAAGTTGGCGTGGCTTTGGGTTGTGGCTCCGTTGAATGCTCCTTCGGTTGCAGGCAGGGCTGAGCCTCTGGTGATTGTTTCTCCAGGTGTAAATGGGCCCAAGATGCAGATGTTGCTCCTCTAGGTGCAGGTGGGGCAGTAGCTTCGGTGGTCACCCTTCCAGGTGTCTCCAGCGATCACTGGTCTAGGTGCAGGTGGGGCTGAGGCTGAGGCTCCACTGGTTGGATAGTTTCTGGAGGCCCTTGCTGTCACCACGATCCACTGGGCCCACAGCCAGTGGTGACGCTGTCTCCTGGCATGCACAGACCCGAGGGGGTGCTAAAACTGTCCCCCTGAGCGACTTCTCTCTCTCTCCCTCTTTTAATTATTTGTTTTTAATTGGCTTTTAAAAATCATAAGTTGAAAATTCTCATTGTTACATTGAAACTTTTTGTTTGTTTGTTTAAAGCAAGACATATATATTTAGATGACTTATACTCCTCAGTAGTCAAGAATGACCTTGAACCCTTGCCTCTGCCCTTGAGTGTGGGTGTGCAACACTATCCAAGATTTTGGAACCTTTGGAATAGGCTTAACCACAAACCAAAAATTGGATTTCTGTACTGATTGCATTCCTACAACTCTCTATCTTACCTTCTATCTTTTGGCTTGATTTATGTCCTGATTATATTTTAATGATTTTGAAGAACATTTCAGTGTTTCCTAAAAGTGATTAAAAAAGGGGTAATGTTATTGACATGAAAAAGCTAGTGGTAGTATGTGCTTGACTTACAGTGTAGACACTGAGTAAATCTCTTGAGAAAAAAAGATGTCTAGTTCATTTTGTTTCTTTTTCTCTTTTTCTTTCTCTCTCTGTCTCTTCCTCCCTCTCTCTCTCTCTCCCTCCTCCCCCTACTCCACTTTTTTTGGAACTCTCCTTAGATCAGGCTGGATTGTATTGGCCTTGTACTCAGAGATTGACTCTATGCCACCCGAGTGCTAGGATTTAAGGTGTGCACCACCACACCTGGCTGGTTTTACTTTTGTTCAGTCTCATGTACAGACTGCCTTCAGTTAATGTGTAGCCAAGTATGTCCTGATCATCCTGCCTGTTTATGACCATACCTCCTCAACACATCTGATTGTTTGATCTTGCTTTTGCTTCCCAGCTATTTCTAGGATTACAAGCTTGTACATCAAGCCTGGCTCACAGCCTAGTTTATATATGCATTTTCTGGTGATAAGACATCCATTTTGCAATTTTATTTGCGTATTACGTATCGTGTTCCTCTAGGCAAAGAAAGCGAGAGAGACTGATGATACGGCAGGGGACTCGTCTTTCCAGGATTTTGAGTACCCCGAGTATGATGACTACAGGGCGGAGGCTTTCCTGCACCAGCAGAAGAGGATGGAGTGCTACAGCAAGGCCAAGGAAGCCTACCGCATGGGGAAGAAGAATGTGGCCACCTTTTATGCCCAGCAGGTGAAGTGGAAAACTGATTACAGTTTGTTTACCAGTTTAAGTAGTCTGAAGTACATGATACTTACATTAAATTTTGGCTTAACGGTTGTTTGGGAAGGAATATAGAGATTATCTAAGTGACATATAAAGTGGGCTAATATGAAAGAGTCCTGTGATTGTGGGATTTTGTCTGCTTTGCTCAGTCCTGTCATTGCTTTTGTATGTGTAGCTTCATGAGCTACAGCCGTTCCTAGTCATCAGTGGGAACTTGCTCTATACAGCCCTCTATTTTGCTTTTTTTCTTTTTTTTTTTCTTTTCTTTATCTTTTATTTTGAGACTGAGTCTCACAAAATTATCCAGACTGGCCTTGAACTTGTGATTCTTGTGGCTTGGGTTTCCAAGTTCCTGGGAGGATGGCCATTTACCTCTAGGCTGGGGGATTATGGCTTGTTCTCTTTTCCTTTAGATTAAATCAGATCATCTAGTGATCTCCTGAGCAGTTTGTTATTCAGTAGCATGTCTGAACATGAAGTTTCCTGGAGGAAAGAAAGCAGAAAAGTTTGTCTTAGACTGGAATCATATGAGTCTTCTTGCATTGTCTATAATGTTTGGATTTTTAATAAGGCATTTTATTTGCTTACTTATTTGTGTGTGTTTTGTGTTATTTGTGTATGTATTTGGTATGAGCACAGGAGTGTTTGAATGCATGTTCCTGTGCATACAGAGGCCAGAGGAGGACACCAGGTGTCTTCCATTATCACTTTACATTTATTACTGTAAGACAGGGTGAACTAGAAGCTCGCCCTTTGAGCTCCGGAATCTACCTGTCTCTTCCCCTAGTGCTGCGGTTAAGACAAATACGAGTATGCCCAACTTTTTACATTGAGACATTGACTTGAACTCTTGTCTTCAAGCTTGCTGTGCAGGCGATCTTAACCATGAGCCATCCCCCTAGCCTCCAAGCATCACTTTTATGTTCACAAAGAGGAAAAGGATATTAATATTTTTCAAGAGAATAAAATTTCTGGGCTGGGCTTGTTTTGCATGAAAAGTACCCTTTTCATTTTTGTGGCTTCACATGCTTACTCTTTTGTTGAATAAAAGGTGTCAAATTAGTATAGCCCTTTGAAGCCTGATAGCAGACCTTGTGGGGCGGATAAATAGAAGAAGGTGTTGGAAGGGAGCATCAAGTTGTGGATTATCAAAGAATACACTTTATTAATCAAGCATTAAACCATTTGGTTCTTTCTTGAGCTAAATATTGTTAAGTTTCCTTTTATGATTTTTGTTTAAGAATTTTTTATTTTTACTTTACAAACTATGATGGAGTAGTTTAAGAACCATATTATTTAGTTACTGAACTTTTCCAAAGTTTGGTTCATCTTTGTCCTTTAGCTTGTTACATCAAAATGTTAGATGTTCTGTTTTTTTATTTAGGGCACTTTTGCTTCTTGACTGTCTAAATCAACAGTTCTCAACCTATGAATCACGAATTGAAACGTCAGAATTTACATTATGATTCATAACAGTAGTAAAATCATAGTCATGAAGTAGCAAAGAAATAATTTTATGGTTAGGGGTCACCACAACATGAGAAACTCTGTTAAAAGGGTCACAGCATTAGGAAGGTTAAGATCCACTGGACTAAGTGGTAGTTACCAAAAGTGGCTGTTGATGATGTGTTATGATTAAAGGGCAGTCTTCACGAGCAGAAGATGAAAGAAGCCAATCACCTCGCTGCTGTGGAGATCTTTGAGAAAGTCAATGCCTCTCTGCTACCGCAGAATGTCTTAGACCTGCATGGGCTGCATGTGGATGAAGCTATAGAGCACCTGACGGCAGTTTTACAGCAGAAAACGGAAGGTAGGAATGTGCTCATAACTTAGTGTTGATAGACCTTGCCGCATGCAGAGGATCTGTCTGTGCAGACTGGGTCTATCTGTGATGTTAAGATTTCCTTCTCGGAATTATTTATATCCCTTTGTTATATCTCTTAAAGAATGAGGTACAGTGTAATGTGGGAATCCTCTGTGACTTATAAATGGGACTTGTCCTGACTATTGTCTGCAGTAGACATTTGTTCAATAAAAAAGTAAGTAAGGCGATAGGGTTTTTGCAGAATTGCTCCCACAGGCAAGCTGTCTACGTCCCTGCGGTGTCCCTGCTCCTTCCTTGCTGGTGTCTGTCACACAGGTCAGGAGGGAAAGTTCCACCTGTCATTTCCTAAATTCTGCATCTTTCCGTCGTCTTCAGCTAGAGGTCTTTTTTCCAGACTCCATTGAGTGTCATATATTGAAGTGTCATGTTGGTATAGTGTAGTAAGGAGGTGTGAGCCTGCTTTTGGTCCCCGCCACCCGGTTCCCGCTGCATACCCAAAATAATTACACAGAAACTGTATTAATTAAATGACTGCCCGGCCCATTAGTTTTAGCCTCTTTTTGGCCAACTCTTACATCTTAAACTAACCCATATCTAGTAGTCTGTGTATCACCACGAGGATGTGGCTTACCAGCATGAGTCTAACCAGTGTCCATCTTGGGCCGGAGAAACATGGCGTCTGTCACACTGCCTTTTCTCTCACAGTATTTCGTTTTGTCTACTCTGCCCACCTAAGGGCTGCCCTATCAAAAGGCCAAGGCAGTCTCTTTATTTAACCAATGAAAGCAATAGAAATACAGAAGGACCTCCTACACCAGTATAGCATCTTGCTTTGTTTTCATTGTCAGTTGGTAGTGTTTCATAGAAAGCTCAGTCTATTTGAGTTATCTCAGACACTAATACTGGAAGTCATCTGTTTGTCATTACTGGAGAAATTTTGAATTATAAAGATGCCCTACATTGTCATACTTTATCTATACATTTATCAATTCAGTACCTACCACTTTTGATGAAGTAGGATTGATATATAAGATTGAAAATTCATCAACTTATTCTGAGACATTGCAACTATGTTGAAGAGGTTACAGAATAATGTAAGAAATGTCCACAGACCAATGAATCCAGCAACAAGTGAAGGCATTTTACTGTTTCTCGTTTTTAAAATGCTTCCTATTATACTTCTCTCAATCTCTTTCTCTTCCTTTCTTTTCCAATGGAAATCAACATCATAAAATTTATTCTATATCCTTCCTACCCATTAAAATATCTCCTCTATATATGCACATGCCTCTTTGTTCAGTATATACAATTTCTTTTCTGTTTTCTCCATCTTATTTTTTGAGGTGGGCTCTCTTACTGAACTAGGACCTTGTTGATTTCCCTGGACTGAATAGCCAGCAAACCCAGGGACCCGTCTGTCTACATCTTCCCAGTGCTGCCATTACAGTCAGGCACCACTCACTGCTCTGAGCTTTCCATGGATGCTGGGTATTGACTTCAGGTTTTGTGTTTGTATGACAGTACTGTATTTTACTTTTTAAAGATTTACTTATTCTTACTTTTTCTGAATTAATGTTTTACTTGCATGTATATCTGTGTAAGGGTGTCAGACTCCGTGGAACTGGAATTACAGACAGTTGTGAGCTACCATGTAGGTACTGGGAATTGAACCAGGATCGTCTGGAAAAGCAGCCAGTGCTCTTTACTGCTGTACTGTCCATCAGCTGTCCATCTCTTTAGCCCCAAAACGGTTTTTGTTTTGTGGGTTTTTTTGTTTGTTTGGTTTGGTTTGGTTTTTGGAGACAGGGTTTCTCTGTCTAGCCCTCCCTGTCCTGGATTCTCTATGTAGACCAGGTTGTCTTTGAACTCACAGAGATCCATCCACCTGCCTCTGCCTCTGAATGGAGTGCTAGGATTAAAGGTGTGCATACTACACCCAGCGGTAGCAGGACTTTGAAACAGCTCTGTCCCCGACCCCTGGAGAGGTGCCTTTTTGCTGGGCCGTTTGGAAATAAGTTGTAGATGTTGTTGTGGTTTAACTTTAAATACCTCAGCAACTGTATCTCTTAAGGATGGATTCATTCTCCCGTCTAGCCATTACACTCTTATTTTTAAGACATTAAACATCACCAGAAACATTGTCTAACACACAGGCTGTATTCTAGTTTTTCTACCTTTTGTACATCCTGTCGTACATAGCTGTGCCTTTCCTTCCTCTTTCTTTCCAGGATCTAGTCAAGTATAGCACGGTTTAGTTGATTATCGTATATCTTTTGCTATAATATAGAATAGTTTGGTTTTTTCTTTTTTTCTTCAGTGCCATTGACATTTATACATGCTCTGAGTTTATGCCCTACATTTCAAATGTGCATAATTATTTCCTTTAGACAATTTAGTTTTAATTTAATTAAAAAACTTTTATATACTACATGGGTGACTGGAGAGGCTACCCTAGGTTACATTGTAAGATATCTTTAAAAACTATATTCATTACATTGGTAATGTGTCAGCTGTTCTTGGTGAATAGATCAGGAGACAGTCAAGGCCATTTTGTTCTAATATTGAAGAGGTTGTTGGATGCCTTAGTTAAGCGAGGACTTCTGTCAGATACCTCTGTGGCTGAAATATACCTTTAACTTGTTGTAGCTACTTAGTAAGTAGTCTTCTGTGGTTGATATTCTGTGACTCATAACCACGGTTTTCAGAATACTTTTATCTAATGATTTTGGCATCTGTTGATGGCCCTTGGCCAAGTAAATTATTACATTGGTGATTACATAATGGAGTTATAATCTTGTGTTTGTTTTGTTTTGTTTTCTCTCTGGTGTTGTCCTGGAACTCTCTCTAGATCAGACTGTCTGCAAACTCAGAGATCCACCTGCCTCTGCCTCCCAAGGGCTAGGATTAAAGGCGTGTGCCAACATATCCAACAAGTTATAATTATTTTTAAATTCTGCATTTGTTTGCTGAAATTGTTTTGTAGTCTTCTTACCTCAGCACTTAAATTCTTTTTTAATTTTTTTAATGTTTTCTTTATTATTTATTGTATATACAGTATTCTGCCTGCATGCACACCTGCAGGCCGGAAGAGGGCATCAGATATCATTATAGGTGGTTGTGAGCCACCATGTGGTTGCTGGGAATTGAACTCAGGACCTTCGGAAGATCAGTCAGTGATCTTAACCTCTGAGCCGTCTCTCCAGCCCCCAGCACTTAAATTTTTTAAAATTTATTTTATGTGTATGAGTATTTTGCTTGCATGAATATGTGTACTATTTGTTTGCCTGGTCAGAAGAGGGCATTGCATCCCCTTGAGTCAGAGTTATGGATAGTCGTAAGCCTCTGTGTGTGCTGGAGCTGAACCTGGGTTCTCTGTAAGAGCAGCTAGTGCTTGTAACTGCGGAGCCATCGCTCCAGTCCAGTACTGCGATACTTTTAATAACTAGAATCTTGGCGTTGGGAGATGGTATTGTGTGACACTGGAGATAAAAACAGATGCTCAGCCCAGATAGAGAATCCATGACCGAAAAGCTACCACACCAGCAAGGCTTACTTGGTGAATTAGTGAGTTTATTGGGGTTACTTACAGACGTATGGATGAGATGTCTTGGACGAGGTGGCCCCTATCCACTCATATATTTTGAGTCTACAATTGGTGGGACTGTTTGGGAAGGAATAGGAGATGTGGCCTTATTGAAGGAAGGAGGTGTGTCTGTGGGGATAGGCGTTAATGTTTCCAAAGCCCAGACCATTCCTAGTTAGCTCTCTGGCTCTTACTGTTGGATAATGATGGAAGCCTCTGCTGCTGCTCAGCACTGTCTGTGCTCCCTGTCATGGTGGCCATGGACTGTTAAGTTCTGGAGCTGTAAACTCCCAATAAACTTTCTTCCATAAATTGCCATGGTTACAATGTCTCTGTCCAGTAGGTAGAAAAGTAAGACAATGAGTGGGTGAGGGGTTACTTTAAGAGCAAAGCAGATGTCATGGTAGGATGACTTATCTGTTACAGTGTAGCAATGTTGATAGCTGCACGCTGTACTTTAGATCTCAGCACTCATTCCTGCAGTTGAGAAGTTATGCCTTTTGTTTGACTCACATTCTGTTTCTTGTTCCACCTTGAACTGCTCTACTATCTTTTCTAGGAGTTTGACCTTTCAGATTCCACATGTAAGTGACATCATACAGTCTTTCCTTTTAGTCTTAGTGAAATGCCTTCTAGGTTCAACCATGTTTTCCCCTTCCTTCCTACATGCGTGTTGTGTGTACATGTGTGTATGTAAACAGAATGTAGTAGATCTGTTTAATGGAGTTTTACTTGTCCATGAAGATGAAGTTCTCATGCATGGATGAACTTGTAAGAATGCTATATAAAAGAAGACCAGTACAAAAAGTGACATTTATATGAAAGGTCCTTAGAGACAGAAATATTAGTGATTGCTTGGGCTGGAACTAGTAATATGAAGTAATTGCTGGCAGTCACGTGGTTTCTTTTTGAGAGGAGGGAGTGCTGGGAGCAGCAGTGCTGGTTGTGTAGCTGTGGTATTGTTGATGTGCTAAAAACCAAAATGACAAACACTACTGAATACGGGGTTATTTTGTTTTGAGACAAGATGCCACTAAGTTGCCCAGGCTGGTGTAGCCCAGGTTGACCTTGTACTTGTGAACATCCTTCCTCAGCCTCCCAAGTAGCTGCAACTAAGGCTTTCATCACCAGGCCCAGCTAAACTGAAAAGTTTGAAAATGAAGAATATTATGTTATGTGAATTTTATATCAATAAAAATTTATAGGAGAAAAGAGACTTCCGTAACTTGCCCAGGGTAGCATTTGTTCAGATTCAAGCTGCAAATAGTTTTCTACCCCTTACCACCAGATGGCAGGATTGCTGAGTAGAAGTGTCTGGGGCTGGGGAGGAGACTGGGGGTATCCTTGCATTAGTTTTAGTCATCCTATAAAAGCACCATCTAAACTGTGTCCTGTGTGCCTTGTGAGGGAAGTCCTTCCCACCTGTGAAGTCTTTCTACCCTCAGATAAACTGGAAAGTCGAGAATCTGGATGCAGTTAATAATAGGGATTCATTGGGAAGAGGAACAAGAACATTACCATAAAATACAGTCAGCAAAATAAAGACTGGAAATCTCAGATAAAGAACTCTAGTTTTTAAAATTAAAAGTAAAGAAAAATAAAGGGAAGGAAAACCTTTGGATTTATAGCTACTTAAACATAGATCAGATTGGCACAGTGGTGCATACCTTTAATTCCAGCACTCAGAAGGCAAAGACAGGCAGATCTCTGAGTTTGAGGATGCCTGGTCTACATAGCAAGTTCCACTTCAGCTAGAGCTGTATAGTAAGACCCTGTCTGAAAATAAAAGAAGCAAACACATCAAGTGGGACATGGTGGCTCATACTTGTAATCTCAGCTCTTGGTAGGGTGAGACAGGAGAATCACCATGAATTCAAAACCAGCCAGGGCCTATATGAGAAACAAACAAACCAAAACAAACCCGAAACGTAAATCAGCTGAATAAAATGTTATTTCAGCTCTAATTAAAAAAAAAAAAAAAAAAGCTGGGCAGTGGTGGTGCACACCTTTAATCTCAGCACTAGGGAGGCAGAGGCAGGTGGATCTCTATGAGTTTGAGGCCAACCTGATCTACAAGAGCTAGTTCCAGGACAGGCTCCAAAGCAACACAGAGAAATCCTGTCTCAAAAAAACAAAAAGATCGCTCCATAACACATTTCAGGTAATTGGAGAATTGTGATTAATAAGATGAAAATTGAGTGTTATTTGCTTTTTTATCTTTTTCTTTTTGAGACAGAGTTTCTCTGAATGTCCTGGAACTCACTAGGTAGATCAAGCTGGCCTCAACCTCACAGAGATCTTCCTGCCTCTGCCTCCCAGGTGGTACGATTAAAGGTGTGCTCCACTGCCTGGCTTTTTATAATTCTTTAGAGGAGTTCTTTTTTTGGGAATCATTTGAATATTTGTAATTTAAAGTTATTAGCAATCTGGAATGTGCTGTATTCTAGACAGTAAGCATGCACATTAACTAGACAAGTCTCTTTTGAGCTGCTCTGGGTTTGAAGTATGTGAATCACCCAAAGAGCATTTTTAGAGCAGCTGTGAACTGTTAGTAGAGAGGTGATGGGGAGCGACCTACGTGATGAGAATGGGTTCAAGAAAATTAAAATGAAAGTTTTCAGTTTGTTTCAAGATAGGCCCTTCTTGTGTAGGCAGCTGAGGCTGGCCTTGGACTCATAACTCTCTTGTCCTAACAGCCTAGCCTTTTAAAATTCCGAGCTAGTTGGGCATGGTGGTCCAGGCAGATCATTGTAAGTGAATTCTGTGTTGGCCAGGGCAATATGGTGAGACCCTGTCTCAAATAAGTAAGTAAATAAATAAAATTACAAGCCAAGTATTGCCCTGTATATAATGAAACTTGAAAAATAATATTTTGGTTCTATTTTATTAAGGTAACTTAATGAAAAGAATGTGAAATGTTCATAATGTTTTATATATATATATATTATTCTAAAGATAAACTTAGGCTATTTATGAATGAGAAACAAATTTGTTATATTTACTTTATTATTAATAGGACTTTTTTGGTTTTGTTGTTGATATTCTGTAGAGCTGTTGTTGATTTCAGAATTTATATATTTACCTTCTCAGGGTTAAATATGAAGTAGCAACTGCATTCTTTAAAAGATCAGTGTCACTGGGCAGTGACGCACACCTTTAATCCTAGCACTCAGGAGGCAGAGGCAGGTGGATCTCTGAGATTGAGGCCAGCCTGGTCTACAGAGTGAGTTCCAGGACATCCAGGGCTACAAAGAGAAACCCTGTCTCAAAAAAAAAAAAAAACCAGAGAGAGAGAGAGAGAGAGAGAGAGAGAGAGAGAGAGAGAGAGAGCAGTGTCGTTCAGTATTTTAAAAAGTCCTCTTCTGGGAGATTATCTTTGATAGTAGGGCTATGTTAAAATTAGATTTGCTAATAGCCAGGTGTACCTGGAAGATAATCTATAAAGCAACGGCTGTTGTTATCTCCCTTTCCTAATGTGAAGAAGAAACAGGCACCAAGAAACCAACTAATTTGCCCATGGTCACGCACAGTTAATTTGTGGCAGAACTGTGTTTCATACAGAAGCTGGTTTCGTTGTCTTTAAAGTATTTCATTAATAAGGTTGTTAGGGAGATTCTAATTCACAAAAATATGCCTTGTAAAGCATTGTCTGAGTCCATGTGTGTAATAACTTTAGATATAATTAATATTGTTGTCATTATTATTCAGAAAGACTTGTAGAGGATGGACATTGCTCTCCTAACTTGAGTTTACTATTTTTCTTTCCTGGTAGAGCCTCACTGTGTAGTGACTTCAAACTCATCTTGTATTCCTGGCTGCCTCCAAGTCTACAACCTGTGTCTCTCAGCCTCTGTTGTCAAGTGTGTGCTGCTAGGCCTAGTCCTTACGTCTTTCAGTGATAAATGCTTGGGTCTCTCTGTGCTTTAAAAACAAATTTTCCCCTTAGATTTTAAATCTCTTAAAACACCATGAAAGTAATTTCACATGCTTTTGAGTAGATTTTGTACTGAGAATGTAGAAAATTATTTTAACTGTTCCAATTCCTATTTTAATAGAATTTAAGCAGAATGGTGGTAAGCCTTACCTTTCTGTGATTACGGGGAGAGGAAACCACAGCCAGGGAGGAGTTGCTCGCATCAAGCCAGCTGTCATTAAATACCTCACAAGCCACAGTTTCAGGTGAGTGCAGGCTTCTGCTGTCCTTATATTCAAGCTATTAAAGTAGCTACTTAGTTCAGCTATTTGATTTCAGGCACAGACCAATAATTAAAGGATAGCTTTTCTTTCTAGATTTGTTTTGTCTGGTAAGTGAAAAATCAAAGGAAAATAAGGCTTTTGTTAGTGATGATCTGCTAAGACTTTCTGTCATTTTATAATTTAAAATTATAAAAACGAAATCTTCTTGCATTCCTTTGTAATGTGCTACCCCGCAGAACTAGATACGAGAGTCTTAAGACTTGCTCATTTTGAAAGACAAAGTGTATCTGTGGGACGTTGGCTGAAATAGTTATAATTTGGGTATGTTTAAACTTTAGCAGAAGTTCTAAGTGAATGATATGTCCTCATAAGTTAAATGGATTAATAATTTTATTGACAAATAGGAAGTGTCCCTTTTCACTTGTAGTCTGTAATAGAAACTGACAAGAAAAATTCCAAGTATAGATTCTTTGAGAATACCAATCCTTAAGTCTCTCCCTTTTCTTCCAGTCTTCCAGTTTCAATTAGTGGAAGACTTTTGTATGTGCCGGGCAATGAGATAGTCCTTGATGAAAGTTAGAAGTCTCTCAGGGCTAATTCTGCAGTTGAGTGGGTTAGGCAAGAGCTGTGTCATATTAACAACCGTCTCAGCTATTGGTGTGCCTGTTGAGGTTGACACAGGACAGTTAACAGCCTTGCATGGCCAGACTAATGAGACTTGTCTGCTGTATCAGAGGGCTCTCCTTGGTGTATTCTTGATGTCCAGAAACAATGGAATACACCATCTTCTCTTTCATACAGCAGGCTCTTCCTCATGAAGGTCA
Organism: Ondatra zibethicus; assembly: GCA_004026605.1. Classification (NCBI taxonomy): domain Eukaryota; kingdom Metazoa; phylum Chordata; class Mammalia; order Rodentia; family Cricetidae; genus Ondatra; species Ondatra zibethicus. Next base: position 39,866 of record PVIU01012518.1, on the reverse strand, counting down.
GATTCAGGATTGAGAAGGTTTGAAAAGTTGTAAATTATACTGACTAGTGATTTAGGAATAACCCGCAGCTTTAGGATTGTATTTGCTTTGACCATAAATCATGGGGATTGCAAACATAGATATTGGTCTTGGTTGTTAATAAAAGATGCAGTGTTAGTAGTAAATTTAAGTATAGGTCATTTGAATTGATTAAAAGATATGTTTTTTTAAGAAGTTTGAAATGTTTACATTTTAAATAACTCTTTTTCTCATTTCCACAGGTTCTCTGAAATTAAGCCAGGGTGCTTGAAGGTCATGCTAAAGTAAAATTTAAAAGCCCTGACTTAGAGGCATGAAGATTTGTAGGCTGAAATTGGTTTTATCTGCAGTAATTCAGTCAATTCTACTTTCAAATGTGTTTTATTAAGAATACAAAACAAGAAAAAGTTTCTCAGAATCCAAGCAAAGTTTTTTACTGGATCAAATGCCAATCTGTTACTTGTCAAAACATTAAAAAGAATTTTTATTGATTATAATATGCCTAAAAATTTATAACGTGCAGTTTAAAAGTCTTAAGTACTCTAGTTTGTTTTTAGGAAAAAACACAAAACAACAAGAACAACGAAAATGCTGCCTTTGTTTTAATTGTTTCCTATTAGAAAAGTCCTGTAGATGCCTGTGAGGGGCACTGTGCTTTTGAAACCTGGTTCCTGGCTCTCAAAGGACTGTGTTCAAAATAGTAAAGGGGGAAGATTATCAGCAGAACACAGATTCTTTCTGCTTTCGAAACCTGTCGCACAGAGTCACTTGACGCTGCTGTACCGTGTAGATGGGTGGACACTCGCTTATCCTTCCCTCTGTGATTGTCTGTGATTTCTTCCCTTCTTTGCTGTTCTGTGCTGTGCTTTTCCTGGGAGCACACAGGGTCTGAGACTAAGCTGCATCTCAATTCAAAGGAGGAGATTGCGTACAGGACTGCTTGTGGACCCATCTGTGCGTTGCTCCAGACAGTCCTAAGTGGCTGTGTTTTATACTTGTGACATCATTTCTAAGCTACGTGAGTTAAAAATCCTATTGACATAAGTGTGAAAACATTCTTTGGTATAACTGTAAAAGAAACCCTTGTAATTAGAAAGATTTTTTTACCTTTATTTTGAAAAGGAGCCAATTTTCTGAAAGAAAAGTCTCATTGGCTTCTGTTGGGCCAGTGTCCTGTTAGTATGTAAATTCTGATTTCCTTTATACAGACTTAGTATGGTGAAGTGTAATTTTTCTATAATGAGATAGTAGTTAAAATAAATTTAACTTTGGATATACAGAGTATTTTCAACATATACAGTGTTTGCAAACAATATTGTTGCTTTTTTATTTGGCTTATAAAATCACCTTCATCAGGAATGCGGCATTGCCCTGCACTGAAAGAATACTGATAGACAGAATGCGTCCCCAAAGAACAGATATGTTAACGGGAATAAAACTCAAAACCACATTCTTACATCTTGTGAATCATGCTTTTAAAATAAGAGCCTTACCATTGAATTTTATTGCCATAAAAATTCATGTTTATTACCTGCAAATGGCTAGTGATTACTGATATTCAAGTAGTTACATTTTTAGACTTGTAATAATTTGTTTTAAAAATTGCAGTAGTGTCTCACACTGTTTTTGGTAATGCTCAGAGGTGTTATATATATTAAAAATAAAGCAGTTCCCTTTTTATAACTTAGTACAAAAACCATAATCAGTAGTTAATGAAGTAAGCTTATTTCTGTTTTCAGGTTAATACGATTTAAACAGTGAGAAACAGTGTTAAATCTGCAGTTATTGGAGTGTGTGCAGCTACATACTCTTTTCCTGTGTTTTATATTTTTCATCTTTTAAAAAAACTCACATTTGAGTACTTGAGATAGTCTTATTATATTACTGTGATTATAATTAATAAGGGAGCAATGAAGAGAAGTACAAGCCTGGCGCACTGTGGTTGGAGGCCAAGGGGAAGCAGCTGTCTTGATGCTGTGCATGGCCTGATTCTGAGAAGTCCAGCCGTGGTTCTGTGTGATGGAGTGACCTAATAGAGACCCTGGCGTCACTACGCACAGCAAGTCAGCCACAAACTCATGATCCTTCTGCCTTACCTGCCTAAATGTTAAGATTATAGGTGTGCTTTGCCATGCTTGGCTTCATATTCCTTAATTATTATCTATAAATACACAAAGCTTGAAATATATATATATTTGTAGTCTCAAAATTTCTCCCCACCCCTACTATCTGATATTGTTTAAGCAGTTACAATTATGAAAGAACATTCTCTGATCTTTCTTTTGCTAATGTCTGAATCTCATGTCCCAGCCAAAGGTAGATATTTTGGGGATCATTAGATTTTTTTTTTTTTGCCCATTTCTAAATTTTGTATGTCAGAGGTAAAGATGGTTTAGAAATATCCAGGTTAGAAGAACTCTTTGTAAACCTCATATTTTAAAACATTTTAAAAGTACAGGATTTCTTCCAAAAAATTGGAAGATCTCAGTTAGCAGTTATATACATCTAATAGTGTGTTATTGGCGTCAGCCCCGTGGGAGAAGAGAATTGACAGGACACCATGGAGAGTGCAGCAGGGCCAGGGCCCTAGGCCCGTTCAGCCCGTTCCTGACTCCTAGGAGACAACTTGAGCATGTCTTCTGACATTTATTAGCTCTTCATATGTTGCTGTTATTTTTGAATTGAAGTTTTCTTCTGTTTATTAGTATTCCCGCACTATTTTTAATTCTGTTTTTAAATACCGTCCGTATTACTTGGTGGAACCTGGGGCTGAAATGCTTGTATTCTAACATATATGGAGAAGGAGAGCTTCCAGTTCCTTTGGGTGGGTTCCTGTCCTTTGTTTGTTCTTTTTCTCTTTAAATTCAAGTGTTCTGTTTGCTTTAGAAGGACACATGTAATGACAAGGTTAGTTATTTCTGAGCTGGCAGTTGGAAACTTTTGAAACTCAAGAAATTGTTCTGACAGTGTTTTAGTTGCTCTCAAGAAAATGTTTGAAACAGACAAAAATAATGTGTGCTGTTTTTTCCGAGTGCTTTTCCATTGTGCAATGAGGTGACATTTGATAATGCTCTGTGCTGTGCTTAAATGTTGCTTATTTTTAATTACTTGTAAAGAAAACAGATTTAAATGTCTGTGTGGCCAAAACCAAGTGCCATTTAAAAGGAAAAGTACGGTGATGTAGAATGTATGTTAATGGTGCTTATTTTTTAAAGTGTAATTTAAGTTTACAGTATTACTTGGGAATAGAGAAGCAAGGCTAGAACCTCTGTGTCCTAAGGCCTCATGACCTCAGTTAGATGATGACGACGTTCATTCATTGTGTCCTCACAGCTGAGCGGTTGACTTCCGTGGTCAGATGATGAACCTGTTGTTGTTGAGTTTACCCCAGACGTCTCATTACTGTGCCACATTGCAGCTAGCCGTTGAAGATAGACTATAAGCTGCTCAGACAGTATATATCAGAAGCAATGTTTTTGTTTGTACTATAAAAACGTGATTTTTGCTGTCAACTCTGTACTTTTTTATTGAAAATGTTTATAACTTTGCTTTTAAAATTTCTTATGAAACCATTTGCAAATGACACATTTAATTTAATAAAATGCTTTAGTCACAGTCCAGTGTGAGGAAATCTTTCGTGTGATGTGGTAGGTTTAGTGGCTTTTATATTAAAGAATATTTTTGCATGTATCTTTGTGATTCTCTGGGAACAGTATCATAAAGTTTTCATTTCTGTACAACTGTGCCAGCTTGTGTTGCTTTTGTAAGTGGGTTGGTTCACGTTTGGCCTAGAGAAGCAGCTCAGCCTTCTCGTTTTACACCCTTGCATCGACTGACTGACATCAAAATTAGGAGCTGTTATTTATGCCTGTTAGGAACATGAATAATATTCTTTACATCAGCTTTATTCAGCTCAGAAACCAGAATAAATTATCAGTTATCAAGGATGTTAAAATATTTATTCAACAAGTATTTATTGAGTACTTGTTCTGAAGATACAGTGTGAGACAGCGTCCACCCTTAGGATTCTTATGTTCTCACCAGTTAGTATGTGCATAGTGACTTACACAGTGTGAGACAGCGTCTACCCTTAGGTCTCTTATGTTCTCACCAGTTAGTATAGTGACTTACAGTGCCTAACATTTTCACACATGTTTACTTGTGGGTCTTTAGGGGCTCTTCTTACATAGATGGTGCTACCCCAGTTCAACTGATAGAGACACACAGGACCAGAAGGGTTAACTGATCCCTAGTGTGTAACAGCTGCATATGTCCTAAAAAAAGAAAAGTGAGCTAGGTATGGTGGTTACATCTTTAACTCCAGCAGTCAGGATGCAGCATAGGCAGGTGGACCTCCATGATTCCAAGGTTAGCCTGGTCTCCATAGCTCATTTCAGAAGAGACAGCTGTGGTGAGACCCTGTCTCAAATAAGAATAAGAGGGCAGGGTGGCTGGTTAGCATGTTTGAAAATCTCTCATTTATGAAGTTGCCTTTGTCCTTTACAGAAAGCCAGTGTTTAGGGGGCACCAAGTACTGCAGAGACAACATCATGACTTATTTCTCTCTTGATGTTAGATGCCAGCAATAAAGACCCAGGAGTGGTGTGAGCTCTCTCTTTCTGGAGGATTTAAGTCCTTGTAGTTTTCTGCCATACTTCATGTTGTTGGAAGAAGGACGGGAAGGTACAGTAGGCAGTGCCAGCACTCTGGAAGGTTGTTTTTGGAAGCTGCTGTAGGACATCTCTGTTTGCATCTTATTAGCCAGAACATAGTGTACCAGTTGTACCTTCAAGAAAGGCTGGGAAGGCACGCATTTCAGACTGCCTGCCCTACATTCAGCTAAGTTTTGAGCATTTTCTTGGAAGAAAGAAAATAAATGTGAAGGAATGAATGAACAGTCTCTGCCTTGTCATTTTTACTATGATATATAAATATGTAGACATTAGCTCTCAATGTGTTCCTTTAGCAAGTGATTGATAATTTCTAAATACTGAAGAGTAATGAGGAAAACCCACAATGTTACCTGTTTTTATTTTAAGTATTTTGGTAATTTTAATAATCAATATATATGAGGAAATGGCTTTGGGTTCATAATTTAACTGCTAACAGGATCACTTTTGATTTGACAACTTAGTTGTAGTGACTAGGTGAGGCCTGTAGGTTATTTCTTGTGATAATGCTTAATCCATTTGCATATTACCTTGTGCCTCCCCTGTTAATTACATCCATGTCCAAAAGTAGTGCACGTGATTTGCAGCAAGTACTACAGGCTAAGTAATGGGATCTCTAGGGGCTGCTTAGAAAGAAGGGACTGTGCAGGTAGGAAGGTCGCTGCTCCTGCTTAAAGTGTCTAACGATACGTCTTTCTGTAAGGAAATGGTTGAAACGTTTGGAAGTCTGTATCTCAGTCTGCATTCAGTGAGTTCAGACTTTGTTCATTGCCTTTGCTGAGGTTCTGGAGCACCCTTGGCAACCTCAGCTTCTTGAATTTGTTAGAAATTATTTAGTTTTAACAGCTAAAGAATTAGTAGTTCTTTAATATTACTGAAGTTTCACACTGTACGCGTATTTATTACATAAGGAGTGGAGTAGTGATGGGCCATGAGCCATTACATAAGGAGTGGTTTATCTTCTGTCAGATGCAGGGGCAGCAGGAGGTGATAGAGTGGCCACCTGTTTATAAGGCAGTGTAAGATAGTACTGAATGTGCTTTCTTTCCCATGGCATCAGATAAAAGTGTAAGCAAGAAGCTGTGAAAACATGTCTAAGAAGCCCAGTTGCTTTTGAACACCTTGTCTTTAGGTGTGTGTCTCGCATTTTCATTCTATCAATGGTCTAACTAGTGACATTCTCTTAGGAATGACATTCTAAAGTGTCCACATTTATTCTTAAAAAACATCTGGGAAATTTAGGATGCCCTCTAAAGAAAATGAGAAGTATTAATAGCGTTTAACTGTGGGAGTAAAGTCCTGTTCTCATCACGAGAGGACTCGAGGGCTGCAGCCTTGTGGTCTTCCTTGGGAAAAGACTTAGTGACATGGCTTTCAGTCCATGCTCCTTGAAGGGTTCTTAAGCCTAATCATGTTTCTGGGATCGTTACACCAGCCTGACCTGTCTAATATGAGATATGTACATGTTTTGTGTATACTTGGACTTGTTGCATTGGGGTACTGGGGACAACTACAGATCTGAGTGAAAGTATTAACTCTCTAAAAACATTGCTAGTTGGCAAGTTGTTACGGTTATGCCAGAACCGGGTGAAAACATCCTTTCATTCGGTGCCTCTGATCACAACTCAGTTTGAACTTGGGGCACGAGACTGAAGACAAAGCCCAGAACACTTGGGATTAATAAGAGACACCCTAAAAAAACTAGCACCCTAAAGGACTTTATCCTTGAAGGGATGAGAATAAATGAAATACTTTTGTCTTCCCACTCCAGAAGGATGCAAGGAAGATTGTCTTGGCCATGAGCAGAAGTTTTAATCTTTGATTTTCACATATTAATAGCCTAAAGTCATATAACCCATGATAATCAAAAAGCAACACCCCTCACCCACCCTCCGCCCCCCCAGTAGCTGTGAGCTGAGTTTAAGTATTCCCAGACTGCTAATGCCATTGTTAGCTACCTGGCAGAGACTAATGGAGATCTCAGAAAATTCACCTTCATTGTGGAAGATGAAGCCTAATGAAGCTTTTGTACCCAGCAATTTCTAGGAATTGTGGAAGACTGAACTAGCAAACCATTGGGCACAGCCACCAAAATACAGAGAGCAGGAAGCAAACAAGATGATTTGTTCAAATCCAGTTTCATGAATAAAACCACACAGATGAAGGGAGGACTTAGACATCAAGACTTGAAATGTGTCAACCGCTTGCAATCTGTGGACTTTGTTTGGGTACTGGCTCAGCAAAACAAAGCTAAGTGTACTACAATAAAGATAATCAACAGTGTGAACATTGAGTGGATACAGTCTGAACCTTTAAGAGTGTACTGCTTTAACAGTGCTTGCTAAGAAGGATGTGGCTGACATTTGCTTCAGAATAGGTGGTTGGCAGAGAACTAGTGCTGTGCACTGATGGGGAGAGTGCTTGCTGAGCATGAATTGGGTTTGGTTCCCAGGAAGAGGGGAGGGAATGGAGAAGGGGATAGGGATACTTAGGAATCAAGACTGAATACAGGCTGATGTGGTGCACACTGTCCTAGCACTTGAGAGGCAGAGGCAGGAAGATCATGAATTTGGAGTTACTTTGGGCTATATAGAGAGATCCTGTCTCGAAATCAGTTTGGCAGAATACGTTAGCGACTGTTAAAGATGGCATGGGTATTGATTATCTACTATAATGTCTGCTTTTGAATACACTTAAAAATGTACAGGCATTTTTGGTTATGTGGGATTTTTGTTGGCCTTGATTTGTCCTGTCTTATTGAGACATGGTCTCACTAGGTAGCCCAGACTAGTTGGTCCCATTTTAGCCTTCCATGTATGGGAACTGCAGATATGTTGCACTGTGTTCAACTGAAAACAATATCATCATCATCATCGTTTTGGTTTTTCTCTGTTTAGCTTTGGATCCTTCCCTGGAACTTGCTATATAAACCAGGCTGGCCTTGAACTCACAGAGATCCTCCTGCCTTTGCTGGGATTAAAGGTGTGTGCCACCACTGCCCGGCTTATTTTTTAAGTTCATGGACTGCTTAAATAAGTGGGCCATAGGCTTCTCTCTGGGAATGTGTTCTTGAACACCGCAGAATTACCCTGCCTAGTAACTACCGCTTCTGCCAAACTTAAAGCTGAGGCACTAGGAAGGAAGCCGCTATGGTATCACCAACACAGCTGTTCCTCAAGTCCACCCAGAGTAGGTATCAGAAAAGTTTTGCAGAAAATTGAGGTATTTCTATGAAGTGACTTCTCGGCAGAGTGGGCAGTAGCAACAGATGGTACCCTGTACCTTGCTGCAGAGCCCAGGAGGGTCTGTTCTGCTTAGAGAATTGCATCTGTCAGCATGGTCTGGGAGACAACCTTTCCACCTTACAACAGAAAGCTCGTTAGAAGAGGAGCAGAAGGACGGTGCCTGCATTGGCTGTACGGTAAGACTTGCCAAACCCTGCACTAGAAATAAGGTTGACTGGGGCAGTTGTATGTCTGTTAGTGCTAGCTACTTGGGGGAATACCAAAGCTTAAGGTCAGCCTGTGCAGCATAGTAAGGCCCTGAAAACCCAGAAGACTCTGGTGTGTAGGAGTTAATTTTCTTGTAATGAAATACCCAGGAAATGCAACCTGAGGAGGAAGGAAGGATGTATTTGGCTCTTGGTTTGAAGGTACAGTTCACCGTGGCAGGGAAGGCCTGACGTTGGGTGAGGCTGCAGGTCACTGCCCCCACAGTGAGGAAGCAGAGGGAGAGGAGTGCTGGTGCTCCCCGGGCTTCTGTTTGTTTGGTCAGGACCCATGGGAGAGGCTATCCACAGCCAAGCCACCCTCACCCTCCGCTGAACCTCAGCACCCTCGTAGACATTCCCAGAAGTGGTGTTTTCATGGTAATTGCCATCAGGTTGACAGTGAAGATCATGGCTGCTGGGATATACAGAAGTGTACCAGGGAGCCGGATGAGTGCACGCTGGCAATCCCAGCGCTCGGGGGAGGGGTGGTGGCAGGAGAATCAGGAATTGAAGCTTCAGGAGTGTAAGGTGTCAAGCAAAAATACTTCAAGAAGTGGCCTAGCTCCAGGGCATGTTTAACATCCCTCCCAGGAGCAGCATTTTATCCAGCAGCAAATGATACACATAATTATTGGATGTAGCTTTTTTTTATTTTTTGGTACATTAAAACAAAAATGGGTATGTTAAGGAGAATTATAAAATTTGCTTTTAATCCCAGCACTTGAGAAGCAGAGGCAGGAGGATCTCTGAGTTCAAGGCCAGCCAGGGCTGTTAACGCAGAGAAACTCTATCTTGAAAAACTAAAAAACTAAAACAACCCCCCCCAAAAAGCCAAGAAATTACTTTCCTTCAAAGTAGTGGTTTTCAAACTGTATGCACAAGAACTATAGAATGTTTCATTCAAAATGTAAATCTCTACTCTGAAGATTGGACCCTGCATTTTAAGTAAACTTTCCAGACGCTTAAGATGGACAGTCCCAGCCAAAGACTTTATCCTTGCCTCCTACCAAGTCCTGCTCTCTGTACCTTTTCACATTTACATGCAGTGAGTTGCTTAGTCCTAAGAACACGTCAGTGTTGGGAGCGGGGAGGAACAGGTACAAAGTTGAGCACCTTGTCTAAGAAATGATGGAGCCAGGATTCAAATTGAGGCAGTGGGGCTCTAAGCCTGCTTGGTGTGGTTCAACTTGGGTCTTAAGTTGTTAGGACTCACAATCAGTTAAGGGAAAACCAGGACTCAACTACATGCTGGATTTTTGTGGGGTTTTTTGTTTGTTTGTTTGAGGCAGGGTTTCTGTGTGTAACTTTGATCCTGTCCAGGCACTCGCTCTGCAGACCAGGCTGGCATCGAACTCATAGAGTTCGCCTGCCTCTTCCTCCCGACTGCTGGGATTAAAGGCGTGTGCCACCACCGACTGGCTGACTACCTGTTGCTAACAGAGCTTACTGGCATCGTGGGTTTCCCTAACTAGTCTCAAGGCTGTTAAGTTTCTACTCATTTCCTAACATTTTCCAATTCTGTCCTGTTCGAATTTCAAAGTTTCCATCTTTACGCTGTACTGAAGGAAGCCTTTCTTTACTGGTTCACTCTGCTGTGTCTGAAGATTTCCCCTGCTATTGCCCTCAAGTTTTTGTTTTGTTTTCTGCCTTTTGCTTCTTTAACTGGCAAGGAAAACAAACCCGACCAGTACCCATGGATTAACAGCTTTGTAAGTCCGCCTGCTTTTCTGAATTGCCCAGAAAAGCCCAACTTTCCCTTTAAAGCATGATTTCCCTAATGCTTTGGGCTTCCTTATTCTTTAATGTCTCTGTCCCACCATACTGCTTGCTGCTGGTCCACCTTCATGCTGGCCTAAAATGGCATCGTTTTGACCCTCTCCTCCACTCTTCTCTGTGAAGCTGCTGAGGTTTACAGTTTACTGCCCTGGGAGTTTCCCCCTAAATGCTAATAAAAGTGTCCTCAAGCTTGAGCTTCTGTTTGAGTCCGTTCTTAAATTATTTTATTAATGAGCTAAAACCCCAGGAAGGGACTCTATTTCTAAACAAAGTGTCATCTGCTAAACAAGGGGTTTCCCCCCAAATCCCAATAACGGGAGTAGTTCAGCGTGCTCTATGTCTGAGGGTGAAGTGGCCAGCTGAAATCAATTCAGGGTGCTGTATGTCTAAGGGTGAAGAGGCTGGCTGAAATCTGGACTGGGCAAGGAATCAAATGGGAGACAGGGAAATGGAAGTTGAGTCCTGAAGACAAAGAACAACATCAGAAAGACAGAGTCCGAAGGAAAGTGGAAGGAGGTGGGAAGGGAGAGAATTCCAGAGTTTGAAATATTAGCGATGAGGGCACTTCTGTTCCCAACAGTTTGATTTGTGACATATCCCAGAGATGGCTGCCATCAGAGCAGAGAAGGACAGAGAACCAATCTCAGATTTCTGGGTCACCCACTTTCTACACATTATCCAGGAAGGTGACAAGACAGTGTGGCCGACTGCAAGATTGAAAGCCTGCTGGGAGGATGGGTGAATTAAAAGATGTTTTCTTTATTTGTACGGTCCCCATCTTTCACACTGATTGGATCTGGCTCAATGCAGTGATGCTCGGAGGAAGGATTTGTTGGGATCCTTCTGTACTGGGCTGTTGCTTATTCACTGGAGAGAGGAGATGGATAGAGCGACGGGGAAGCTGGACGGAGCATGAGAAATGGATGTGCTCCAGTTCTTTCTGTATCACTTTGCAGTGGGGCGTCACTGTTTGAAGTTCCTTTTTTTCCTGTTTGTTTTCCTATCTGAATTTATGAAAAAAATATACTTTAAAAAAGATTCTAGAGCTGGTGGGATAACTCAGTGTGTAAAGACACTTGCTGACCCATAATGCAAGCCTCGTGACCTGAGTTTGATTTCTGGAATCCACTTAGAGGTGGAAAGAGAACCAACTCCACAAAGTATCCTCTCACCTTCACACATGAGCCCCTCTGTCCTCCATATCATACATACATGCACGCGCACGCACATACACACTTTAAAAGATGATACACTGATTTGCAATGCTGCAGTTTTACTGAGGATTCAGGTTGACTCCCTTTAGTCTCTGTGCTAAGATTTGGAAGTGGTTGAGTACATAGCAAGAACTCACTAGCTTTTTAGGCTCAGGGACAGTTTCTCTCTGTATTTCATTTATCATTAGTGTGTGGGGCATTCCACAACATACATGTGGGGCCAGAGGACAGGCTTTGGGTGTTGGTTCTCTCCTATCTTGTGGAGTTGGGCTGCCATTTCTGCTGCTCTGCAGCTTACCTCAGGCTAGCCCACCATCTTTGAGCTGCTGTGCAGTTCTCCCATCTCAAGTAGGGGTGCTGGGATTACAGGTGTGGGTCCCAGGGATTGAACCTGAGTCATTAGATTTAGACCTGGTCTTTTTTCTTTCTTTGGGGGAGCAAAATTAACTTCTTTCCGCCAAAAATAGTTTCCAGTAGTTAGCACTTAGGAATCTGTTTTAAAGTACCTTGTTAATTTTGTATTATACTCATGGAATTATTAGCTAGAATTTCCAAATACAGGTTCTCCCTTGGCTCTTTTATGTCTTCCTATCCTTGGAGTCTGAAGTCACAGCCTTTGATTTTATTTAAGCTAACTCAAATCTTTTTCTTTCTTTCTTTTTTGGGAGTAGACAGCCGGAACATCTGTGTTTTTGAAGGGAATAGAAGCAAGGCTGGGGAGATGGCTCAGTGTGTAAAACCCTTCCTGTGCAAGCCATAAAGACCAAAATTCAGATTTCCAAAACTCATAGAAAAACTGGGCAGCCAGGGATTCCTGTGCTTGGATGGCAGAGACAGTGGATCTCCAAGGCAAGCCCCAGACAGTGGATCTCCAAGGCAAGCCCAGACAGTGGATCTCCAAGGCAAACCGGGTCTGGAGAGATTTCCCAGTGGTTAGAGCAGGGGGGGGTGGTCTGGTGAGATTGCTCAGTGGTTAGAGCAGGGGGGGGGTCTAGAGAGATGGCTCAGTGGTTAGAACAGGGGGTCTAGAGAGATGGCTCAGTGGTTAGATCGGGGGGGGTTTCTGGAGAGATGGCGCAGTGGTTAGAACATTTGCTATTGTTCCAGAGAACCAGAACTCAAGCACCCACATCAGGCAGCTCACAGCCATTTGTAATTCTAGCTCCATGAAATACAATGCCTCTGACTTCTACAGGCAGCTACACTCATACACATTGATGTGCACACACACACACGTCTACACTTATTTAGAACTAATAAAAATCTTTTAAAAACAAAATATGTAAGTACACATTCTAAAAAGTAGGTACTGTATATGTATATTTTTACATATAACAAAAATACTGAAATTGTCTAGTATGCAAATCATGTATTTTTCTGAAATAAATTATATATATTTATTTTTTTTTGAGACAAGGTTTCTCTGTGAAACCCTGGATGTCCTGGAACTCTCTCTGTAGACCAGGCTGGCCTTGAACTCAAAGATCTGCCTGCTTCGGTCTCCCTGCTGGGATTAAAGCTGTGCACTACCACCACCCAGCTAAATACATTTTATTTCTAATGGGTCTACATGGTGAGTATACATATTTATAGAGTACAAAGTGAGACATTTTAATATACACATGCTAGGACCAGGGTAAATTGTACTTCATTTTATTCTATTCCAGGATGCTTTATAACATCACATATCAGTTAATTGGGCTAGCGTCTGAAAAGATGCAGTGTTTTCAGGTAAGGCATCATCTCCCTTTCAGTCTTTATTTGAGACTGGAGTTGCCGCTAGCGAAGGGAAGGCAGGCAGGTCCTGAGAGCTAAGAGTCACAGCTGTTCCAGGGGAATAAGGGAAAAGCCAGACTTGATAGAAGCATGTTTTCTGAGCTGAATAAAACCTTGCATTCACAGATTGTAAGTGTTCATTCAATTCTAGGCAGGACTGATGGGAGAAAAGTATACATATACACATTTTGGCAAAATTTCTGCATGTCAGAGAAAAATCTCATATTTCCAGATTGGAGAAATAAAGGACATCAAATAGTGGAATCATAGCTATACAACTAAGAGAGCCAAGAAGTACTCAAAGAGTCTTTCCCCGCTTAGTTAGGGTTTCTATTGCTGTGAAGAGACACCATGACCCCAGCAAATCTTATAAAGAAAAACATTTAACTATGGTGGCTTGCTTACAGTTCAGAGGTATAGTGCCATTATTCATGGCAGGAAGCAAGGCAGTATGCAGACAGACATGGCGCTGGAGAAGAAGCTGAGAGTGCTTACATCATGACTCACAGGTAACAGGAAGTGGTCTGAGACACTGGGTGGTATCTTGAGCATATATGAGACCTTAAAGCCCACCTCCACAGTGACACACTTCCTCCAATGAGACCACACCTACTCCAACAAGGTCACACCTCCTAATAGTGTCAGTCCCTTTGGGGGCATTTTCTTTTAAACCACCACACTCAGTGAAGCACCATTCACCTCTCTGTGAATGACGGAAATGTAAAGATTCTAAGGGCAGTCATACACACTTGACCACATGAAGAAAGGGTAAAAAGTCTCTGACCAAACAGCAGATTATGAGAAAAGAGATTTAAAGAAAGAAGTATAAAGGCAAAGGATGAGTAAGCAATAAGACTTGGGATTTTATGTGTGTATGTGTATGCACGCGCATACATACTGTCTTAGTGAGGGTTTCTATTGCTATGAAGAGACATCATGACCATGGCAACTCTTATAAAGGAAACATTTAATTGGGGTGACTCACGTTTTCAGAGGTGTAGTCTGTTATCATCATGGTGCCACCTGGTGGTGTGAAGGAAGACATGGTGCTGGAGATGTGCTTAAGTGTAAGTCAACTAAACCCTCTCCTCCCCAGCTTGCTTTGTGATCATGGTATTTTGTCGCAGCAGTAGAGACCCTAACTAAGACACTTAGCATCATTTGTTTATTGCTGGACAATCTTGCTGAGTCGAGTTCTTGTCATTGGTAATGTGATGAACATCTGTCCTTATTGTCTCCAGGACTGACTCTTAGATTCCTTCTTATGTTTATATGTCTTTTCATTTGTTTGGATCATTGTTCGGCATCTAAGCAGTGAGAGCATGAAGCTCTAAAACAACACTGCCAAGGCGAATCTAAAATCACAGCTTACTCTCCTCAACCCCAGTTAAGGACAGAATTCATCAATGAATCACTGCAGTGATGGGCAAACGACACAGATGGGAATGTCATAAAGGCCCGAGTAACTAAGATTTTACATTTTCCCCCACAGAGTGAACTTTTTGAGTTCCCTGGGGAAGGTGTGCATTTAAAATTCCCCATCAATGCAGATGCTCCATTGTGTTTCGGCCGCAGACCACAGGGAAGGCTGACCCTCTTCTCTGCCTCCTGGAATTTTTCTCCAAGACCAGTCTGGTTGGGAGGAGGGGGTCTGGGCAGTGTCTAGCTAGTGCTCAGTGTTGAGAGTAGTACTTCTTAGGCAGGTTGGTTATGGAAGGAAGCAAACCAGTGGGGACTTTGGAGAGATGGGGTAGCCGACTGTGGAAAGGGAAGGAAGGAAGGAGGGGAAGGCAGTTTTTTGTTGCTTTGTTTTTTAAGACTTCTTGTTCAATGAGAGCAAGGCTCGATGTGGGAATATATGCTCTGTGTGTGTGTGTGTGTGTGTGTGTGTGTGTGTGTGTGTGTGTGTGCGCGCGCGCTCGCGCAGGCCAGAAAATAGCCTTCGTAATCATTCCTCAGATGCTGTCTAGCTTGTTTTGTTTTGTTTTCGTGAGATAGGGTTTCTCACTGCCCTAGAGCTCGCCAAATAGACTAGGCTGGCTGGCCAGTGACCCCTCAGGGATCTACCCAGCACTGAGGATTACAAGCACATGCCACAATGCTTGACTGTTGTTGGTGGTAGTTTTTTACGACAGGGTCTCCTTATGTCTCCCTGGCTGTTCTGAGACTCACTGTATAGACCAGGCTGGTCTCAAGCTCACAGAGACCCATCTGTCTCTACCTTCTGAGTAAGGGGATTAAAGGTGTGTGCCACTGTGTCGGGCAATGCTTGGCCTTTTTACATAGGTTCTTGATATCAAATTCAGATCTTCGCGTTTGCATGATAAGCAATTTGCTGGTAGCACAACATCCCCAGCTTTCTATGCTGGCTAATTGCTTGTACTTCCTCACCTTGAGTTCTCACAGCAAAGGCTAGGACAGCATTCTCTCTAAGGATGCCCTCAGCATTATCTCTGCTTTCCCCCAAAATCTCATACAGAGGCTTTGGGTTAAAGAGCAGCTCCCCTTCAAAAGCCTTACATGGCACTGGTGTTTGCTAGGATCCTTTTGTCCTTTGAAATTCAAATCAGATTGCCTCAAATAAGTGCTTTTACAATGAAATGAGAAGGGACAAGAAAACAATTAAGCATTTAGCTTATAAACAACTTATAATAAAATAATATAATGTATAATACAAAGTAATGTGGGCTGAATTATTTGTTCAGAAATATGTAACTGTTGGACCTGATGTAGGTCAGGAAATTGAGGCAGGAGGATCACAAGTTTGAGGCATGGGCTGTGTCATGAAGTTAAGCCCAGACTGGGTAACTTGGGGAAACTCTGTTAAGAAGACCCAGAAAACAAAAACAACTGAGAAAAGCCGCAGTCTGCTGTTGTTTACTCAACTCTCTTCGGGGGCCTCCACCCAGCTCCCAAAGAAGTCAGACACAGAGGCCTATTCTTAGTTACAAGTGCCCAGCCTTAGCTTGGCTTGTTTCTAGCCAGCTTTTTAAAGTTAAACCTTAACTTACCTGTTTACCTTTTGCCTCTGGGCTTTTCTTTCTCTTACTTCTGTATATCTGTCTTTCCTTCTTACTCCGTGGCTTGCTATGTAGCTGGGTGACTGTGTGTGTGTAGCTGGGTGGCTGGCCCCTGGTGCCCTCCTCTGCTTGTTCTCTTGCTCGTCTTCCTCCCGTCCAGATTTCTTCAGTTTATCCTCTGCCTGCCAGCCCTGCCTGTCCTTTCTCTGGCCTCGCTGCTGGCCGTTCGGCTCTTTATTAGGACCATCAGGTGTTTTAGACAGGCAAAGAATCACAGCTTCGCAGAGCTAAACAAATGAACAAAAGCAACACACCGGAAAATGATGTTCTGCAAACAAAAACCTGTCTCAAAACAAAAAAACCCAAAAGCCTAAACCTCCCAGCCTTCTGTACAAGAAAGGCCCAACACTCTGGGAGAGTTTGAAGAGCTAAGTTGAAGAGCCCATGGTTCTGAGGGCAGGGTGCGCTTTTCTGATGGGTTTCAATGATTGTTACCATGACAGGGGCACATTTCCTCATCATGAAAACAATGAGCCATCTTCCTGTGCTGCTGTTGCTCCACAAGGACCGATTGCTTGGGTGAACAGCACAAAGTCATCCAAGACTAACCTCAGATTTTCAGAGGTCAGCAGGGGCTCCCTGAGGCCGCCTCCAGGGCTGGGAGCCCTGACTGCTAACAGGAACAGCAGATTTTTATGAGGTGGGATCAGAGGGGTTTGCTCAGTTGCTGCTTGGGAGCGCTGTATGACAAGGCTTATTATGAAGGCCCAGAATCCTTTGCTTGTGATCTTCTATTTGCTTGCAATCTGTTGACGGTCTGCAGCTGGCTCTTCGGTTTGATTTCCTGTGTGTTTCTCTTCCCTTCTCATTTGCAGCCTCCGGCTCTGTCGTCAGATGGGGAGTTTCCTATCTAGCAAGGTGGGCAGGTGATGGGAAACTTAAGTTCATTTCGAAGAGTTGTGTACATGAAGTGAGGGACTCGGTCATGGGTTATTTAAATGCAAAAGCATTTTGGACAACTGTCCTTAAAATCACCAAATAGTAGCTCAAACAGTAGAGCTAGAAATACTGACTTGCTAAGAGGGCGGCTGGTATGCACTAATTCGTTAATCCTCTCAGTAATATGTCAGGTACCCCATTTACCACTTGAGGAAAACAAGGCATGTAAATAAAACCAACATTCTAGAGGTTTCTACAGGAATACTTCTTGTGCACAATTCCATTCAAGTGTTATACTGTTTTCTGCAAGTGTAGTGCTTCATACTAGCCAAAAGCTGAGTTGACATCCAGGTAGACCAGGTCGGTGAATTCAACTTTTCCCACCGTGAGATACCATGCCACTCAAAGGATGAACTGAGTTTGTTTCCGAGAACTGGAACGATATCTGCTCTGTACCCACTGGTTAAAATAAAACCAGACTGCGAAACAATGTGTGTTGTATGATTCTTTTTCTGGAGTAAAGAAAACACTGTGTGCGAAAACAGACGTGGCATGGGTCCTAGGGACTCCACTTGCCTTGTTCTCTGTACTCTTAAGTATAATTGTGGTTTTCATTTCATGGTTCAAGGTCGTGGCTCAAACTTGACCTCCAAAGGAGGATGGTTGGAAGGGGAGAACACTCCTGGCAGTTGCTTGGTGGGGGAGGTGGTGGGAGGAGTGGGGGAGGTTGCTATGGGTGGAGGAAGTGGACAGGGTGGGGGTGGGATGTGTTCCTTACTGACTCTTATAATTCCAGACCTGTGCCACATGGCACTTCATCCTGAGCTCAATGCGTTTGGTTAAAAATAATGTTCTATGATTAAGGAAAGGGAGTTCAAATGTACATGAGAGCATGGGTACTTTCCTCTTAAATTGTGCATTTGGTAAGGCTCTGTTTTGCTAATATGATTGATTACTATTACTATGATTAATTTGCTCATCTGTCCACTGAGTGTCCAATATTCACAATTTAAAACAGAGCAGTGCAGTTGGTACTTGGAACAGTCCTTGTCACAGCAGCGTCAGGAACAGCTCTTCACCCTGGGCGCCAGGCCTTCTTTGCTGTCGCATAAGGCCACTTTGATGTTGGAGCTTTTGTCAGCGTCCTCAAGAATTCTCTCCATTGTGTTATTTCTCAAGGTCTCGCATGGTGCGTCAACCTTTGACATCTGAGTAGTTTGTGGACAGGATAAATCCAGAAGTGTTCCTTGCTCAGTGTTAGGAATTCTTGGTCCTCCAGGGGATGCCGATGGCCTTGGCTCACTTTCCACAGAAGGGCAGGTCACCCTTGTGGTGGGTGCTCTCCCAAACTGCCTTTCCTTAATATTGCTGTATTAATATTTGATAGAGAAACTGGGTCATCACCTCCTTCACCCCTATTCTGAGTCTTCCAACATGATCTGTATGGTCATGGTGTGTTTGGTCTCTTCATCAGGACTCCACAACTTAATCAAAGGCATGGCTCTTGGTCTCATGAAGGTGGAAGGGTGGAAGCTGACGGGAGCAGGGTGGCATGCATACAAGAAGAGAAAGGCAGAGGATAGGTTGCTGTTAAATTGGTTTTAAATTGATGCATAAAATATTTAAAATATGCATATTAATGGAGCACCATGCAGTACTTCAACACATGCACACAATTGCGAATCAAGCATGTATCATTTCTTTATGATGAAAATGTTCAGACCCTTTTCTTCTAGCTTTTGAATTGCTCTGAAGTCAAGGTCTTTTAAGCTGTGCCAAGGGCCTGCACAGAGGAAAGAAAAGCATGTTTGAAGTGGCTGTGATAGGGCATGTGGTGGAGGACCAAGCTGAAAGCATGGGCTGAGGAGTTTGCCATGATTGTAGACAGGAGGGAGCAAAACGTTTTCTTAAATTTGATAAAAATTCTTCCAGGGATTTAAAGAGGAATTTCTGTCCATCAGAGCTACTTTTTGTTTTGTTTTGTTTTGTTGTTTGAGACAGGCTATCGTTCTGTAGCCCAGGCTGGCCTAGAATTCACTATATAGCTCAGACAGGTCATGAACTCATGGTGATCCTGCTGCCTCAGCTGGGATTACAGGCAGGAGCCATCATGCCCAGTTATTTGATACTTTCCAGTGTGAAAACGTAGCCGCTGTGGCTTACCATGTGGAAAATGTTGTGGCGGCTGAACAAATGCTGCTCAGTCCTGCTTCCTTTTACTCCTCCTCTTTCCACATCGTCTCCCTTCCCAAGCAGCTCTTATAAGGCATATGATTTTCTTAACTATCGTGAAGTTTTTATTATCTATTATGATTATCTGTGGCGCTCAAAGCCAAACCCAGGGGGCTTGCACGTGTTAGTCAAGCTCAGTAGTTCAGAGGTTACCTAACTGTGCTACTCGGCACCTGGACACTCTTTTTAAACGCTCATACGTGGGCTGGGGGTGAACACTCTTTTTAAATGCTCATACGTGGGCTGGGGGTGAACACTTTTTAAATGCTCATACGTGGGCTGGGGGTGAACACTTTTTAAATGCTCATACGTGGGCTGGGGTGTTGGTAGGGGCTTGCCTAGAATACACAAAGTCCTGGGCTTGATCCCCAACAATAGGTAAAATCAGATGGATTGGCACATCAATCCAGGGCTCAGGCGGTAGAGGCAGGAAGATCAGAGTTCAAGGCCATTCTTGGCTATGAGTTCAAGGCCAGCCTGGGGTACAGGAGACCCTGACTCAAAACAAAACAGCCAAACCTGTACAATGACCCAGAAGAATAATCCAGCCATTTCTAAACATAATTCTACAATGTTGGTTATTTAGGTTAGGGTTTGGCTAAGTTCTTATATCGTTTTTAAATTTTATTTTATTTAATTAGCATTTTTTATTTAGTTAGTTCTTATATCTTTTATAAGATATTGGTAGCATTGACTTCAAACCTTCCTTATTTGTTTTTTGTTGTTGTTATTTTTGCTATTATAACTACATCATTAAAAGGAATTCAGTTTCAGTTATGAGAACAAGAAAACATGACTTCGATAATTGAGCCATTTTATCATGTCAGATACAAAAAGAATAAGAAGTGGTACACAGGTCAGCAATGCTAGGCTTCTTCTGGGTCTCTACAGTACTTTTGTCTTGCTAGTCCTTGGAACCCCACATCTCACATAGCCCTCATAGCAAGAAAACAAAATGACAGGGCCTTCTGCTCACATCTCCTGGGTTCTACTGGTTAGGAAGCAAGCAAGAAGATTTTCCCCAACATTCCATTGTCTTGAACTGGGTGGCACTGACCCTCCTGCAAGGGAAGCTGGAAAGCCAAGAAGTAAAGATTCTTTTTTATCATCTTTAACTGGACAACATGATTCATCTCCTGGTATGGGGCGTTTTTTTACACCTCCAAAGAGAGTTTTTGTTAGCAAGGAAAAGAAGAAATGAGTACTGAGCACAGCAAGGAAAAGAAGAAATGAGTCTGGGCAAGTGGTATTCTGTATTAAACATTTAGATGGTGTAGAGATGATGAGAACCACAAGAATGGATTTTTGGGGTTGAGTTCTCAAAACCTACCCTATATGCTACAGGAACCAGAATGGAAAAGCACATTCTATAAATACTGCCCTGTGCTTATCGCACAGTAGGTTTTTTTTTTAAAAAAAATGATTTAGTTTTCTCTGCACGTGTGTCTGTGTGAGGGTGTCGATCACCTAGAACTGGAGTTACAGGCTGGTTGAGCTGCCACGTGGGTGTTGGGAATTGAACTCAGATCCTCTGGAAGAGCAGTCAGTGCTCTTAACCATTGAGCCATCTCCAGCCCCAGTTTTGCTTTGTTTTTATCCTTCCTTCCTTTCCTTTCTTTCTTTTTCTTTTTGTTTTTTTTTCTTTTTTTTTTTTTTACATTGAAACCACATCTGCTTTTTTTTTTTTAATAATAAAATTTCCAGGTTGGGGTGGCAGGGGCACCCCACAAAGCAAAACTAAAACCAAAACAAACAAACAAAGAAGTGACATAAAATGCAGAAGATAATCCCGAGAAAGAACGAGGTAGATGTGGACAGCACGAAATTGAACACGGGCTCTACCATTCATCTTTCTTGTCATAGAGTTTGTTCTTACCAGTTCACTTAGAATGTGCAGAGTCCACAAAACCAAGAAGAAAAATGAGAGGAATTATCCTCAATGTCACCTATTGCTATTCTGTATAATATTCTTAGCCTTCAGACATGTAGATACGTTTTTATTTCCATATATAATTGGGAACTGGGGACTGGAGAGATGGCTCAACAGTTGTGAGCATATGCTGTTCGTCCATGACTGTTCTGCTGTTCTGCCTGACTCAACCTCAGTGGGAGCCAATGCCTCTTCTGGCCTCTGTGGACACCCACATCCAAACACACACCCAACACCCACAAGCATGCATGAACGCATGCACACACATGTAAATCAGAATCAAAATCAATCTTTAAAAAATTTTGATTTTACTGAACAGATAACTTCATAACTTACCTTTATATAGTAAGTCTATGATCTCTGCTGAAGAGGTTGAAGGTCAGTTTGCACCTCTCTTTTCCACTTAGTGTGACCTCTTACTACAAAGAGCTAATGTGGAAAAGTTTGATTTTGGGGAGGGCAAACTCGATAGGAGTCAACTGGTCTCTGCAGTCTTCTCTCTCTGGCTGGGTGGTCCTGTGTAAGTTGTTCAAAGGCGATAATGGTTTTCTCCAATTTGTGGTGATGTTGTCAGATTTATAAAAGTGAACTCTAAATTGAAAAGTAAAGTTTTAAAGGAAGCAAAAAGAAAACTTAGGGATGTTAATATAATCCCATCAAGGTACTTTTTAAGAAACTTAAGATATTTTATAATTAAAAGATGAAAAGATAGGAATTAGTAAAAACCATTATATTTTGGATAATGAGCATCGCAGCGATGGGTTGTTCAAATGGTAAAACTCATGTGTTTTTGGTACACGTTTAAGAAATGAAAAGTCTTATTTGGGAAAACTATTTTAATAGCAATTTCAAAAAGAGATTTATGCTGTTAAAGAAATAAAGTGGACAGGTATTTATGTAGTCTTGAAATTCCAAGTGCAATTTAAACAGTGCCCATTTATGAGAATTACAGAGTACTTCTTTTCCTTCTACTGATGAAGTGTGCACAGCCACAGTAGCTTAGGTAATGATAATAAGTCAGAAGCGGGCTAAGTCTGCAACCCTATCGTGCTATCGTTGACTGCACCTGCCACAAACATGTTTTCCCTCAATGAGCATCAAGCATTTCCCACTACCTCTTTCTTTCTGAGCTCAGACACTGAATTAATTTTCTGGAAACTCCACTCTCTGGTTTCTGAATGCTTCTTCATCTTCCCAGAAGAAGATAACCGGTAGATAGCCCAGGAGAGTTTTCCAACCTTGACTGCCCTCTGAGGGGAATGCTAAGGCAGGATTTCTAACAGATTTAACCCCTGAACCTCTGGTGTTTCCCACTGAGGGAGGATCTGTCTGAGAGCTGCCTTTCCCATCTGTTTGGAATCATGTGACTCCAGGGAGGCTGAAGAAAGAGAAGATGACTTTGCTGGACTCCGCTGTGGTTCAGCGATTTTCCTATAAAATCACTAGCTGTTACGCAAAGCGTGGTGAGGATGAAGCAATGCCAAGGGTTTACAGAAGAAACTTAGGTAGACTTGCTCAATGGAGTTATAAAGAATAAAAAAGGTTTAACGGGCATTTGTTTCAGTAAGGACATTGTGTTCACACCCATCTGTCACTAAAGATTCTGTGATTTACTGGGTTGATAATGTCTTCTTGGGAGTGAGGTAATAGCAGTAGAGACTGAGATCAGTATCTTCCAGAAGAAAGTAGATAGAGGCTGCAAGGGACTTGATTCTTGAGCCCTTGCCTCTCCCCAGAAGTGATGTCAGTTGGATGACATTCTCCTCTGTTTTACTTGTTTATGTATTTTATCTACAGGCTGAATTGCGATTATAAAAATGTACAGATGTTCTGGTACACATGTCTCTGATATAACCAGTGTGGAGTGGTTAAATCAGCAAGGAAGAGACCAGAATTCACACTCTTACCAAGATGGTTCAACATGAATCATTTATATTAAACAAATGGGAATCTCCAGGGAATAAAGCTAATTAGGGGAGCAGGATGTAGCTCAGTGTTTGCCTTGTATGAACAGGCCTTAGGTTTGATGCCTAGCACCAAATTATAAAAAGTTAATTGATTAAAAATAAAAATAAAAGTCGGGTGGTGGTGGAGCACACCTTTAATTCCAGCACTCGAGAGGCAGAGGCAGGAGGATTTCTATGAGTTTGAGGTTAGCCTGGTCTACAAAGCAAGTTCCAGGACAGCCAAGACTGTTACACAGAGAAACCCTGTCTTGGAGAAAAAAATAAAATAAAAATGAAAAGAATGAGTAGGTTGTTCTGAACTCAGTTTTCTGAAGCTCCAGACTGTTTCAGACTCACCAGAGGGTCAGACAGAAACCTTTTCCTGAAGCAAACAGAGCTGAAGGAGTCAATTGCCTGCCAGGGCGAAGAGTACCAAGCATTTTAATTCAGGGACTGGCATCTGTAAAGACACAGCCTACATTCCGGCAGGGTGTGAAATCTATACATATTCTGGATATTAGTGTCAAAAACACTTTTTGGCTTGCTACATGTAATTAAAATAGTACTGTTTAGCCATGTGTGGTGGTGCATGCCTTCAGTCCCAGCACTCAGGAGGCTGAGGCAGGTGGATCTCTGTGAGTTCGAGGCCAGCCTGGTCTACATATAAAATTTCAGCACAGCTAGGGATACACAGAGAAAACCTGTCTTAAACAAACAAACAAAAAAAAAACATACACACAGCAGCAAACTAAGTAAAAATACTATTTTCAACTCAGGATGTGCTCTGATTTCCTTGTGTTTTAGTTTATAAATAAATACAGGTTTCTGTTTTTGAAGGTTATGTGTATAAAAAGGGAATTCATATTTTTACCTAAGTGATTCAATATTTATTATTTATATTGTCCAACTGGGCATTTCTTTTATTTAAGATTTATTTTTACATTGTGTGTGTGTGTGTGTGTGTGTGTGTGTGTGTGCGCGCGCGCGCACATGTGCGCATGTGTATGTGTGCCCAAGAGACCAGAAGAGGGCGTCATATCCCTTGGCTCTGTAGTTACAGGTGGTTGAGCTGCTCAATGCTCACCTGGCACTGGGAACCGAACTCAGGACCTCTGGAAGAGCAGTCAGTGCTCTAAACCACTGAGCCATCTCTCCAGCTGCCAGCTAGTGAATATTTCTAAGAAAAGAACTTAATCTGGGGCAGGAGATTCATACAAGACGCATTTTACCCTCGAGAGCTCTACCTGTTCAAATTAGGAGTCGACAGTCCACAGCAATTCTACTTTTCTGTGACTTTTAGAAGATGGTGATGTGTCTTGTGTGTGAACCAATGCATGTCCATAAGCTTCCAGAACTTTCCAAGAGAGCAAATGAAGGGCATCCTCACACAGCAGAACTACTCAGTCATAGGTGACTCTCCTCTTGCTTAGTTGTATAGTGACAACAGCTCTTCAAAATAGCACCCCAAACTGAGTATGTCTGCAAGCTGTGCTCTGTGTGCTTGAGCAGGAAGTGAGAGGCATTAGGATGGGGGAGAGGGAGTCAGAGACAACCTGTTTAAAGGGGCGATGGAAACTTGCGCTCAGCGATGACAATAGTGGGGTTTTTGTTGTTGTTATTTTATTTTTTTGAGACAGGACTTTGTTGTGTAGTCCACATTGGCTTCAAATTCGCCATTCTCCTGCCTCAGCCTTTCTAGTCTTGGGATTGCAGGCATGAAGTGGGCATATAATAGTAGTTTTTAAAGTTTAGAATTGATCCTCACAAGCCATTTTGAATTCAGGATGAGACAAATTTGAGAGGTGGGGTACCCATCTAATGTGAGAGAATTTGCAATTTAATGGATATGGCTGTATCCTGTAGTCAAAGATATTACTGATTATAGACAAATTCAAATGGCTGCCATTGTGAAGCAGTGCAAACAGGCTGAGCCAGATTGTGCTTGTGACCCTACGCAAGATACTTAAGCTCCCTGTTCCTCAGGTTCTTCCTTTGTGAACACGGATAACTCTGATACGGTCCCCCTTCATAGCTGTCAGGGTGATTAAGTAGGGAAACTCATAGAAAGTGCATAACTCGTACTGGTTAGGTGCTTAACAAACAGTACAGCAGTGGCCACTAATACTAGTCTAAGAGACAGCGTCTAGCAAGCTGAAGAAGAAAACGGCCTTGTGACACTGGCTGGGATTTGCTCACTAGGCACCTGAGGCCTTGCTCTAGTTCCTCTAAATTAGACGAAAGCCAGCAGCCTGTTAATGGAAAAAGACCTGGGGATTCGGAGAAGAGATATAAGAAAGGCTCAGAAACGTGAAGGGCTACGGGAGTTCAGAGGAGGGCTGGCACTGTGGGGTGAACGTGAGTTGGGGCCCTGCTGCTGAGGAAGGGTTGCCATTCATGGCTGAGAGGTCAGAGGACGTGGCAGGCGAGGAGACTGGTGCCTGGTGGCATGTGGAAAGCTAGGACCCAGCAATGAAAGTTACAGCTCACTTAGGGATCAAGGCTGATGTCAAGGATCCGCTTACACAGAAAAGGGCACACACAAGATGGTTCCAAAAAGCCTTTGCCTTCTTTCCCACAAGGACTCTCTTGGTTGCTCCGTTGGCATGTGCACCCTCTTCCCTTCCCATGCTTGCTTTATTCTCCACCCTAGTCATCAGCACACTGTAGTATAAAGTGTCCTTGAATTACAGGTGTCTGTGGCTGCCCTTGCCCGTAGACAAACTCCGAAGATGAGGTTGAATTTTGCTGTTGTTGGTGAATGCTACTCCCTAGTGCCTAGCACAGTGTCCAATAAACAGTAAAGTGAAATAGTCAAGCAAATATTCCCCAATGAGAGAAAACAGTATCCAAAGTATTCATAGTGCACTGACATCAGGAGATAGTCTGGAATGTTCCATGACATTCAGAGTATGTATACGAGATTTCATCACTGCATTACTAAAAGTTAATCTGAGCGTTTCTGGGCCCCTTTAACCCATGGACAGAGGATTTGCAACATTATGCTTTTGTGTGTGATGTGGAGGCCTGTGTGAGTTTATTTATCCTCGCCAGGATTTAGGGACTGCCAAAATTTCTCTAATCCTACAATTCAACAGCATCACCCATGGAGTGTGCAGCCCAGACCCCAGCATCCCAAACTCTACATAGCCTTAGCTGGTTATTTTGTTACGAGATGGTTTTACCACGTAAACAAGGGCCTCAGCTTGAACTACCCACATCAGCCTTCCTATTGCTGGGATTTGGGGATTGGAGGCATTTTTTTTATTTTTATGTTTTTACACAGTCCGACCAGGTTTGATGGCAATCTACCTGTTTTGCTGACGGACAGTCAGGACTTGTTCTTCGCGTGGAGTTGAGATTTGAAATGTGTCTGGTTTGAAGCCAAGTTTACCCTTCCTCGGCGCTTCCCAACTGCCCTTATGCATACTTCAAGCTGCTCCCTCCAGAACCGCACCAAGATCAGTCACTCTGAGACTGGCAAGTGAGTGTTGTGCCCTGGAACCGCAAGGCTTGCACCCCCTGCTCTGAACAGATGTGCCGGGTTGCAGTTCCCCTGTGATGTCTGTGCCCAAATTGAAGATCCCTATCAAGGCAACGAGTTCAGTCGGAGCGTGAGAAGAGGCGGAGGAGGCCTCCTTGTCGTCTTCCTCCTGCTGAGACAAATCCAACCAACGACTTGGGGCATGCGTTCACAGTAGCTCCTTAGGCGGTCATGCACTGGACCCCAAAGGCTTCTCTTAACTCCCCTCACGGTTCACTTTTGTCTCTTGTGGATTTGCCCTCAGAGGCCGCGGTCCCGTCTTTAAAAATGGCGCCAGTCTTCACTTTTATAGATGGGATTTGATTTTCCCAGTCACGTGCCGTTCTATTCAGTGAGTAAGGTGGGTGAACAATTGGCTATTTTGTGTCGAAAACAAGTAGTGCATAGAACGTAGAGATCCTGGCTTCGTCTGCGGCCTGTCGAGCTATCCCTGAAGAGTTTTGTAAGGGCTCTAAGACTGTTGACTAATATCTGCAGTGGGGAAGGAGAGGGCATCTGGGGCTGCCGGGAGGAGAAGTGGTCGTGTGGCTACATCAGCTCTACTTGACAGTCTCACAGAAAGAGGCGAACCCTGACTGTGGAGCTCGAATGACCCTTCCGGGTGCTGCCATCTTCTGCAACTGACTGCACTGCAATGAAGAGAGCTCTGCAAACAAAAGACCCACGATGTAAATATTTGCTCGCTAAACACAGATAGATGAGGCAAACCGACTGGAGTAAAAACTGGCAGCTGGGTATCCTGAGAACCCAAGATTCACAGGAACAAAACAGCAATATGCTATATTCCGCTAAAATCTTAAAATAAAAGCAGATGATGAGCATAGCAGCAGGGGGAAATGCTGGTTTTATGGTTATGTCTGTAAGAGGGAAATGAGACAGTGTTTGAAATGGTATTCTTATCTGGTCAGGGAGCCCGTGGTTTGTAATGACTTAGAAATTGCATGGAGGAAGCCATTCGTGAGATTTCTAGCCTACAGCATTTCAAGATATTTTTTAATACTTAGAATTTTAAGGATTATTTTATGTGAGTATAATTTTGTGTTGAAGACTACATGTCATAATTCATATCTTTTCTCTTAAGTGGAGCTAACATTTTATAAGCCCTGTCATGAAAATCTCCCAATCAGAAGGACTGGGTATTTTGTCTTAATACTGTCACCTACAGAGTTGTATTAGGACAGTTCCAGTATGGCTAATGCCCAGATTGGAAACTCAGATCATTAAAACAAGATTCAGTGCATACTCCCCACCTTCAGAAAGCTGTTTCATCAGGTGGCACTTCACAAGCATCGTTTGGTGTGAATGGACACTCCTCCAAACCAAAATAATTTTGGGTAATGCAGTCATGCTAGGAAAAAGAGGTGTTATAAAAACATGGGGTCAAAATAGCTCAGTAAATGAGTCCTGCTGAAGGTTTCCAAAATCTACCGTTCATCACAAGCTACGGCTGTTACATACAAGAGGCCTTTCTATGACAGCTGGCAGCAAGCCTGTGCAAGACCACACTTAAGAGTTCAGAATACAGAGTCAGACGGCACATTATTTAAAATCTCAGTGAAAGAGGCTCTCACGCTTGGAGGCCACTGAAGAAACACTAAGACCTCCTTTGGCCCCTACCAGAGAACATTTAGAATCAACTGAAGGTGTTTTTGAGAGAGTCTTTGGCTCCCCCCCCCACCCGGGTCTTGTGTATCTCAGGCTGGCTGTGAGCTCATTGTGTAGTTGAGGATGACTCTGAATTGTTTTTTGTTTAAATTAACTATTTCATTTTTACTGTTTGTTTAGCAGGTATGTGTAGTGGTGGGCATATGTATGGAGGTCTGTGTGGTGGTCGGCTTCTTTATGGAGGTCAGAGGGCAACATGCAGGTGTCAGTTCTCTCCTTTAACCACGTGGATCTCGGGGTCAAATTTAGCTGCCAGCATTGGCGGCGGGTGTCTACCTGCTCTACCATTTCACTGGCCCAAGTCTTTGTTTCTTAACTGTACCACTTATGATATTTGTCTAGGAATCTCAGGGAAGGGATACTTGAAACTAAGAGAATGGACCATTGGCCTTGTATTACTGACCACCCCTCCTTCCCCACTGTGGCCCAGCTCTGCCTGGAGTGAAATATTTCTTTCTTGCCTGTCACTCGGAGCCCCTAGTGCTTCTGCTACCTCTGTCTCCAGGCTGGACTGAAGCGCAAGAAGCGGTACCCAGAGACAACGGCCATGTGTGTGCATGTGTCTGCTATGTGTACTTGTAAGTTACTGGCTTCCTCCTTTCTTTATCAGGCCCACTAACTCCGTTAAAAGGGCAGAAAGAAGAGAAAGAGAGACAGTGACATTCCTCCAGGCAGGGAGAGCAGACCTTTCAGAGAGGAAGCGTGGTCAGTCAAGGAGTCCTGGGCTGGAAAGAGGAACCTTGCAGCCGGATGTGGCTATGTCTTCCCAGTTCCTTTCAGGCTGGGCATTTCTGGGACACCCTCACCCCTGCCTGACCTGGGGGCATGGCCACATTTGTGAGGGCCCTATGCAGAGGATGAAGCCTGGAGCTTCTGGGCTCTGCTGCGGTACATCTTGCCCACATCTTCTCCTGGAGAAGGAGGGGTTGTCCATGGGGGCAGCTGCCACGGTCCTGCTCCTCTTACCTCCCAAGGGGTGGCACATCTCACTGGTAAACTGAGAAAAACCACTGTTCCCCTCCTCCTCCCCAATAGGTGGATCGTTTTGAACTCTTAAGTTTTGGAGTATCAAAGCTTTTAGAAACTGGGTGAGAAAAACCGTTGGCGATGCCTTTCTTAAAGCACAGTTGAAGTTCATCTTCGTTTCTGGATTGAACTAGGGCAGCCCGATGAGATACACTTGGTATATCCGTGGCCTGTCATGACTGTCCCTGTGGGCTCCCTAGGGTGTCAAGATGAAGTCAGCCTGGCCTGAGAGAGACCTGAGGACTCACCCCACAAAACTTGTGCTGGCTGTTTATGGATGGCAATTTCCTTCCTCCGTGACATCGTCTCTTCCATAACCCAGAGGCAAAGTATCTATGTACAAAGCACCCGGGAGGTAGGGGACCATCATCCCCGGCTAGGTATCTAGTTTTGCTGGGTTTTTTTTTTTTATGTTTTGGAAACACTATTACTCTGTCGCCCATGCTGGCCTTGAACTCACGGCGATTCTCTCGCCTCAGCATCTGGAGTGCTGGGCTTGCTGTCTTGAGTATTATTTTACGCGCAGATTTTCATCCAGAGACTGCTGAGTTCTCTATATATGTTTCTCTGCTTCATATTGGCTGCCAGAATGTTTAGAGCCACACTGCAGACACTTTCTGTTTTACCCTAACCAACTCCTTGTTGAAGCTTAATTTTCGTATTTGGTTTTTCTTGGCCTCACTTCAGCAACCGTACCTTTCTTTATTTAACTTTGAAATGGGGTCTCTTAAACCGGACTGGCTTGGAAGTGCTCTGTGTACCCCAAGATGGCCATGAGTTCCTGATCTTTACCCTCCTGAGAGACATCTTGTTTCTGACTCATTTCACCTGGTGAAGGTGTCTGTGTCTGTAGGAGCTGCTCTCATCCTTAGACACACAAACTCAGGGGCAAAGAAAGAACTATGCACAAACCATTGTGTTTTCCCTGCCTAATAATATCCCTGTGGTGACCAAGCTTCCAACAGGGCATTTTCTGGGCAGAGACCATGTGTTCGATAGAGAGAGATTAAGTCCTTCTTCGCTATAAGTTGCTACTTGGGTCCCCTTAAGAAATTTCTGTGTGTCTATCTGTAAGTCATGTTTGCTTCCTTCCCTCCCTCCATACCATGCCTCAGGCACATTAACCTTCCTTTCTTTCTTTTCTTTTTCTCCTCCTCCTCCTCCTCCTTCTTCTTTTTCATCTTCCTTGAGACAGAGTTTCTCTGTGTAATAGTCCTGGAACTCACTCTGTGGACCAGGCTGTTCTTGAGCTCAGAGGTCTGCATGCCTCTGCCTCCCGAGTGCTGGGATTAAAGGTGTGGACCAGTTCCCAACTGGTAGGTGCTCCAACATTTCACTTCTCCAATCTTGTCTTCCCTGAAGGTCTTTGTGCCATTTGCCTGTGTTTGGGACCCTCTTCCCTCCCTCCGCAGCCTGCCTCTTCCTTGTCCATGACAGCCATAGCTGCACTTCTAAAAAAACTGAGGGGTGGGCATGAAAAAGAACGAGATCTTTGTAGGTGGCACCCGGGGCTGATAACAGCAACACCTCAGACATTCTAATTTTCAGTCATGGTTCTGTGACCGTTTCAAACTTCATCTTCCGTGTGAGCCGCTCACAACCCTCTAGGACGCATCTTCTGTCTTGCCATTGGGCTTAATGCCTCTGATTCTGTTGTGAATGTTGCTGTAATTTGGAGCTATGGATTCTATTTGCATACTTTTGTTTGTCTTCCAACCCTTCTGAGGGTTTTAGTGCCATAAGGGTAGAGACTCTGCCTGCCTGGGGTTGTCTGCATTTCGCTGCACACAGCATCAGGTCACAACAGTGTTTCAAGCCCAGGTGTGCTCCAGGCTGCACCCTCGCACTGAACACCCTTTTATTTTGTTGGCTTGAATGTCGTTGACTTTGTTCTTATGGGATTTGGAGAAAGATGCCACCCTGGGCGGTAGCATTTACAATGAGTCAGGACTCAGGGTGCATGGGCATTGGATTGGAAGGGGCATTAATATTTAGGAGAGTCAAATGGTTGACTTGGGGGTTCAGCTGTAGTCTGTCTTGTTGCAGATGGTCTCTACACCTGGCTAGCACAGAGGGACGGGACAAGTACGGCTGTGTTTTTAGGCAAATAATGAAACTCAGAGGAGTCTGAAAACAGCTCAGAGTCCAGTACCTCCCAGCACAGGTGCTGCTGTGTGGCGGTTGCTGGAGCTTTTGCTGTGGCGCAGCCTGTTCATTTTAAACGGTTACTAACACCAGCAATGCAATCGTTATTAGTAAAGCAGAACGAAGCAGAGAACCACCTCCTGTCTCCAGCCGAGCTGGCCATGAACTCCTTGTGTAACTGGGGATGTCTTTGAACAATGTCTTCCTTTTATAGGCCAGGCTGGCCTTGAGCTCACAGAGATCCACCTGTTTTTTGCTTCTTGAGTGCTGGGATTAAGGTGTGCACCATCATGCCTGGCAACCTTGAATTTCTTGTCCTTCTGAATGCTGGGATCACAGGTGTGTGCCACCGCATATAGTTTTGTTTGATACAGGGGATCAAAACCAGGGGTAAGCAAGTCCTCTACCTACTGACTGCATCCTCACCCGGAAGTTAAGTTTTAAGGTACTTTGACCTAAGCTTAAATTAACCAAACCAGTTAGTGCAGTGAAATCATTTTTCTTCTGTTTCACTTCCTTAAAGAAGTTCACCCTGGTTTCCCCCATTCCTTTCCTCACCTGTATGTAGGTGCTTTGGGGTTGGAAACTGGCGGGAACTGGGAGAGAGAAATGATCCAGGAAGGATAAAAAATTAATAATATGTTAAACACAAACCCAGCCATGCAGCAAAAGCCCACTTCTGCCTCTCTCGGCTGGGTAGGTTTCAGTCTCACGGCAAGAGATGCACACGTACACACGCCCCTAAACCCACACAGACGAAACCCCTCCGCAGAGAAGCCGGTGACAGGAAACTCACTTCAGCACAGGAACTTGGTAATCGCTTTTGCCACTTTCGGAGTGTTCCTGCTGCCTTAGTCACCTCGAACACTGAGGCTCGCTACCTTGGACTTGGACTCTTCCCGTCCAGCGTTGGAGTCCTTCCAGCGTGAATCAGTGGGAGCCTTGGGAAGGAGAGAGTGGGATCCCAGGAGGAACTCACAGTAGTGATAGGGTTTGGCTACATCAGCCTTTCCGTGACTATGGGGAGCAACTGAGACTTCCGGAGTCAATCGTCTTGGTGTTGAGACATTCATTTGGCATTCTACAACAGGTAAGGCTTTTGTCTCTTTACAAACAATTCTTCAGTGTCCCGGGGTCTCTGTAATTTTGTTGAGTTTTTTTTTTCTTAAAGCTGTACATTGTAATTACCTTGTTTAATTAAAGCATAGTCCAAACTTAGAGGTGGGGGTGTGCTCTGCTGTGTATCCCTCTCCAAAGTCTTAGCAAGACACATTGGGAGTTTCCTTGTCATTTTGCTTTGTTTTTATTTTGAGACGAGGTCCCATGTAGCCTAGGCTGGCCAATCTGTAGTAAAGAATGGCATTGAATCCTGTATCCTCCTGTTTCCACCTCCCAAGTGCAGGGATTACAGATGTGTGCCCACAAAGCCTGGAAGGTCACACATAGTCCTAAAACATTAAAAATGTGATTGTCTGGATTTCTGAGGTGTTCTCAAATATAGAAAATGCCTGTTTGGGGGGATGACTGCATCTGAGCTTGCTCATGTGGGGACTTAAACATCACACAGTGGCGTTTGATGAAGGAAATCAAAGGACCCTCCAACTTCTACAGGCAACAGTTTTAAAGTTATCTAGTTAGGTAAAGACATATCTATATATATATCATATAGATTTGGATCCAGAATTGCTACCTAGTTAGCCTCAATGCTAATGGCCCCTTTCTAGACCTTTCTATTAAATTTAAATTTAGTATCTGAGGTGGTTTCCCACTGCCAATTGATTGCCTGCGTTGTAGCAATAGCATCAGAAACAACAGCAAAAACTTAGGAAATCACCTATTCAAGCAGCAAGTAGTTGATGATCACTCACCGATTCTAAGATGCTGTGCATGAGAGAAGAGAAATATAAGGAAACCCATTCCGTGGTGGACCTTAGACTCTAGAAGTCAGAGTGAAAAGTGCCGTTTGGGAAACAGTAGGAGAGCAGCAGGGTGGCAGAGGTTCTTAGGGCTGTAGGGGTTTCAAGAAGGATGTGGGAGTGAGCTATAGCATCCAGGAGAAGTCGGGCCTTCAGAAGGATGGGAACTCAGCAGATGGAGAAGGGGAAGGTTGTTTTAGACCTGGAGGGCCGTATGGACTTTACATAAAGAGGAGACTAACTAGCCCAAGAAGAGAAGGCAGTTTACCTACTGCAGGAAGAATAGGGTTAGAAAGACAGGATGTGGGTCAAATGGAGGGTTCAATGAGAACAGACAGCATTCGGTAGTTTTCTAGCCTTCTTTAGCCATTTTCAGGGAGCCCTGGTCAGCTTTGCATCCTTGGGCCGCCTTCTGCTTTCTCTTAACTGTTTTGCGATACCTCCTGGGCCTCTAACATTGTTCCTTAGTATATCGCGGATGCTGAGAAAGGCCTGTGGGAAACCTCCGTGCCTGTTTTTCACATTTTAAGAGGACTTTCAGTCATCTGGGTACCATAGGCGGCTTTCCTCACGGGAGGTTGACAGGTGGATGAGCAAGTCTCCGACCCTATAGAAAGCTTCTCCAAAGATTCTGTGAACTTTTCTTCTATAGAGTGTGAGCCATTTTGGCCACACAGCTGTCATTTCCAGGGACATTCCTTTAGAGAGACAGTATGTTATAATAGTTCCTGGACCATGAAAACTGGAATCTAAATAACACAGAAGATGGGCAAGAGCCAAAGACCCATGTTGAGCCCTGGTTCTACTATTTCCTGAAGCCATGGGAACCTCAGATAAGTTACTGAAATTCTTCAGTGTTCCTGTTTAAATTATAAGACAGCTCTAACAACAGCAGGATTAATTGAAAATTGTTACCTCCAAAGGCTGTTGAGATAAAATATACAAGGTGCTTAACTTAGTGTCTAGCCTACAATAAAATCTCAAAGGCCGGCCCTTAGGACTTATAAAGACTCGGTTATGGACACAAATGAAAATGAGTTGATTGCTGGCCTGAGAGCAAGCTGTCTACAAACTTGCCTATTTAAACACAGTATTCCTTTTAAGGGAAATTGGGGTGACAGGTAAAAGGCTGGGAATTAACTTTTTCTAAATTAATTAATTAATTTTTTTACATACCAACCCCAGTTCCCCTTCCTTCCTCTTCTCCTACTCCCCCTCCTTCCCCCATCCCACCTCCCTTCCACTCCTCAGAGAGGTTAAGGCCTCCTGGAAAGTCAACTAAGACTGTTGTCCTGTCCCCTTGTTGAGGCAGGATCAAGGTTCCATGTCCCCTCTTTCTCCCCCCACCCCGTGCCTAGGCTGAGCAAACAAGGTGTCTCTCCATAGAGAATGGACTCTACAAAGTCAGTTCATGCATTAGGGTCAGATCCTGGTCCCACTGCCCAAGCCACACCATTGTCACCTGAATTTAGGGGGGAATTAACATTTTGAGCACCAGTTATAGACTAGACACAGGGTTTAGATATTTTATAGTGTTAACATGTGAAGAAAAGAACAGATTAGAAAGCGATGTTTTAAGCCTTCCCCCGCAGCTCTTTCAGCTGCCTAGAGAACTCCTCTGAGGATCTGCAGATGTTTGTGAACATCTGGATGGATATCTGAAGGCTGTGGGTGGAATCACAGAGGTCCTTGGAATCTGAGGCAGAGAGAGTGGTTTATTTCTTGGCCCAGTTTGAGTTCAATCACATAATTTTAATATTTTAGTTGCAATGCCAACAAGATTCAGCCGAAAATCCATTCCTCCTCCACAGTGGGATACTTTTGACCATGAGGTCTGGAAGTATTGCTTGAGGGTCTGGAAGCTTAGGTTCGATGAAAGCCCAGGTTCGAAGCTCCCCGCTTGTCCTTTCCTCTCTAAATGACAGGTTTGCCTGGATTAGAAAGGCCTCCTTTTAGAAGTGTAGTGACAGCTGGTATGCTAATTACGAAGCTGGTTCTCAATTTTGTGTCAAGATTAGTCAAATACTGATATTGCTTTCCTTCTAAGACCTTCTGAGAATGGAAGGAGGAGATTCTAGGGGCTCTAACTAGAGAAAAAGAGGGACAACAGCCAGAAAGGGGGCACTGGATGGGAACTGGAAGGCAGCATGGCAATATTAGGGGATGAGTTGGTCAGTGAGAGAAGGAGGCCTTAAGCAATGGAAGAGATGTCTAGGGGGAAAAGCAGGGAGTATCAGAAACACCTGGCCTCTGGCCTGGTCTGCCATTTTGCCCCAGCAGCTGCTTGGCCAGTCTCTGGGCAGTCTGCGCTAGGAACTGTCGCACTGTTCCAGGACACGGACAGCTGTCGTAAGGTCGATTAGTCTGGTTCTGGATGGACCTCGAAACCGTGCAGAGAGCTTTCATTCTTCCGCGTCTTACCATAGCCCTGGAATTGAGTCCAGGAATCTGTGTGATCAAAAGCACAAGCCCTGAGATGACATGGAACCGGTGGCTTTACAGAAGGCTGTCTCAGAGCCATTAAATGAAGCCCTCTCTCCTACCAGTCCCCAGACGCCAATATGGCCACTGGAGACAGTGCTGTGTTGTAACTGTCCTCTCTCTGCTGTGACTGCCATTCGAACACAGAAGAGGATTTTCCTTTGTCCTGAATTTATTCCTTGAGACAAGTTTCTGAGCGTGCGATGACTGGATCAAGGGCGTGAGCCTTTTTAGTTCAATCCTATTTTCATAAGGCATCTTCTTTAAAACTGCTAAGTCAGTGGTTCTCAACCTTCCAGATGCTGCAGCCCTTTAAGACAGCTCTTTGTGGTGTGGTGACCCCCACCATAAAATTATTCTGTAGCTGGCTTCATAACTGTAATTTTGCTACTGTTATAAACTGTGATGTAAATATCTGATATGCAGGATATCTTGGATGAAACCCCTAAAGGGGTCACGACCCATAAGTTGAGAATCACTGCTCTAAGGTATTGCATGTGTGTAGAAGCCGGCAGTATTACTCTGGAGGAGCTCAAAGGAAGACATTTACTAGCAAGGAGAAAGTGCCCAATCATCTTTCCTCTTTCTTTTCCTGTAGAAGGGAATGGAGAAAGTGACCAGTCAGCTCCCCTCCTTCCTTTCCTGTAGAATAGAAGGTTGGGAAGAAATTTCCAGAGCATTTCTGAATGTCCCATGGCTTCTTCTGGTGTAAGCTGGGGCCTTCTTATCTTGCCAATTGATTTCTGGTAAAACCGGAGTCAACAGTGACCTCTTCCCCATTTCCTAGAAAAGAAAACCAAGGCAGAGCCTGGTGAGGTAACAGGGCCCTGTTCTCACTGCACCCTGCGAGCTGTATGTCGTCACTCATCTGTTGTAGTCACTAGGCAGCTGCATACATGACCTCATGGAAGATGATGTCGTGAGAAATACGGTCAGTGAGTTGGTGGTTAATCAAGCCCCCCAAAACACGGTATTGCTCTCTCAGTTTTTATGTTTTATTGGTTATTTACATAATCTATTGACAAAAACCCTCACTGGTTGAACAGGTGAGAATAAGGTGAATTTTCAGGGCTTTTCATGGAAAATAATTGCACTGGGCAGTGGTGGCACACGCCTTTAATCACAGCTCTGGGAGGCAGAGGCAGGAGGATCTCTGTGAGTTCGAGGCCAGCCTGGTCTGCAGTGTGTGTTTCAGGACAGCCAAAGCTACATGGAGAAACTCTGTCTTGAAAAACAACAAACAAACAAACAAAAATTGCTTTTTGGAAAGTACCAGCTCATATCCTTGTGTTCTAGAATCAATCCGTGCCAGCTTGCAAGAGCAGGCTGTATTTCCAGAAGTTTTGAAAGGCACCCAAGCCCCCCACAGCTGTAGGTCTGTTGATGGACGTGTTGTAGGACTGTATGCTAGGTGACCCTCTCTTCTTCCTTGTTCAGTGGTCTTGTGTTGTTAGTTAGAAACCAGTCATGGGAGATTTGCATTACCAAATCGGCAAACACAACATGCTGCTCAGAAAAATATGATTAAAAGTTTGGCCGCTATGCTGATTTTTATGGTGAACAAGAAAGGTGAGCCATTAGAAATAAAGGCATTGGGGCTGGAGAGATGGCTCAGTGGTTAAGAGTACTGGCTGTTTTTCCAGATGAACCTGGGTACAACTCCCAGGTCCCACATGACATCTCGCAACTCCAGTTCCAGGGGATCTGACACCCTCACTCAGGCATAAATGCAGGCAAAACACCAATGAACATGAAAAAAAATTTTTAAAAAGAGGCATTCACTACTATAGCTGGCCAATTTAAAAGAAAAAAAAAAGAAAGAAGTGAAAGTATTTTGTGTGTCAGAATGCTAAAATAGAATTTGTTTTTACTTCATTGTAACCATGCGTGTGCGTTTTTAAAAGCTGGAGAAAATAAGAGAGGGCGAGGGAATTTGTGTGCTGCCGCTAACCTGCAAAACTTGGGATGGTCCCTTGGGCAGAGCATGGTAAAGGGAGTTGGGATCTGGGCCATGCAGAGTTGTGGATGCTGACGGGTTTCCTTTGAGCAGCTGAGAATGGAGGAAGTTCCTGGGCTCTGAGAACTTGAGCAAGTACCCTGTAGACAAGAAGGCCAATGTCATGGCACACTAAGGTCCTAAACGGTTTCTGTACATAGCTCTTCCTTACGTAGACTGAGAACCAGCCAATAGAAAAGCTATACTCTGAGGTCAGAGGTGCTGCATGCCTGTGATTCTAGTGTCTGGGAAGCTGAGGCAGGGGGTTTGAGAGCCCGAGGCCAGCTGAGCCTCCTGTAAAACTGTCTCAATGCAAAGCAGGCAAACAATAACAACACAGAAAAAAACAAAAACAAAACAAAACCAAAAAGCAAGAAACTCATCCAAGAGAGCTAACTGGTCCAATGTCACAGTATTGGGGGGGGGTGCACTGCAATAATTATTAGGAAAAAATATTGAACTTGCTCTTCACTTATAGTAGAATAAAGTTCCAACAGAGTAGGAGAGAAATAATAAAATAGGTGAAAAATAAAATGAAAGAGACAAAGAGGCCAGAGAGAGCGAGAAGAGAACCCGTCTTAGGAAGAGGCTGAAGTGATGGTCTCAGAGGTGGCCAAGTGTGTGTGGAAATAGTTCGGTTTTGATTTTAAAATGAGGGTGTAAACTGGAGAGGATAGAGTTCTTCTGAGTTGTGGGTTCTCAGACGTGTGTGTCTAAGAATTACCGGTAGGATGGGGGCATCCTAGGCTGTATCCTTCATGTTTTCTGTCAGGGAGGAGGCAGGCAGAAATGTGCATGTATATTTCTGGTAAGTCTGATGTGGACAGACTACAGGTTCTCATTTGGGAGACACTGTAGATCGAAGGGTTATAGTTTAGTTTAGAGGAAACACACTCTCTGTCTCTCTGTCTCTGTTTCTGTGTGTGTTGTGGGTGAGGCCGGGGACTGGAGGCTCACAGTCCAAGAGCCTGTCTTGTGAAGATATAGCAGCAGAGAGAGCCAAGTCAGAAGTTAATTGTTTGTTATCGAAATAAGCTAAAGCCGGGAGGCTGTATTCACTGTACTCCCTTGATGCAGTTAGTACCACAGAATTCCCCTCCATAAGCAAACAGCTTTTGGTACAAATTTGAATCACCCTGGGGAGTTTGAAGACCCATGAACACTTTGGTTTCAACCAACTAGGAGGTAGTCATTAAAAATAGACTTACAAGCTGGGCAGTGGTGGTGCACACCTTTAATCCCAGCACTCAGGGGACAGAGACAGGTGGATCTCTGTGAGTTCGAGGCCAACCTGGTCTGCAGAGAGAGTTCCAGGACAGGCTCCAATGCTCCAAAACTGTGAAGAAATCTTGGAGAGAGAGAGAGAGAGAGAGAGAGAGAGAGAGAGAGAGAGAGAGTAGATTTACAGGAGAATATAGGGATGATTATGCCAGAAATTATTTGGGGTCTTGGTGAGTGATAATATTATATTAAAGGAAGAGAGAAGGTATCATTTTTGATAAAATGGAGTAGCAACACAACCAGAGACCTCCTGCACACACAATAGTAATGACAGATTAACATCATAAAATAAACATCAGAAATAAATGACATGCATGTAGCAGTAGCTGGGGCCCCGAGACTGTCTGTTTTGCTTGCCTGCCTTCAGAGGATCTGTGACTGTCATAAACTCTCAAACAATCTTTAGTGTCTCATCCTCATGTTTCCCATCACCAGAGTTTCTGATCTCTCAGAATAGGATGTGATAAATCAAGAACAAGCCGAGAGCCTATTTTCCCACCAGAGGCCTGGTCCAGGGCCTATTGGCTACGAAGCAGCGAATGCTTAGAGTCAGACTTTGTAAGCACCCACTGACCACCCTCATCCCCACACGTCTCGGGGTTGGCTTATGCTCTAGAACAGCCCTTTGCCTCTTCCCCTACACCCCACCCATCTACCCACCTCTCTTCCTTTCTCTTTATTTCCTTCTTTTCACTTTTCCCTCCCTCCCTTCCCCCAGTTCCCCTTCTTCCCCCCTCTTTCTTTCTGTCTTCCTCTTTTCTCTATCTTTCTCTTTTTCTCCCTCCCTCCCTCCCTCCCTCCCTC